>JAUMJK010001367.1:0-55678 GCA_033558105.1 Coccyzus lansbergi
GTCCCCGGCCCCGCCCTCTCACATTGGCCCCGCCCATTCGCGCGCAGGCCACGCCCCATTCCCCTCACCCTCCCCGCGCGCCGGCCCCGCCCCCCCGCGCGCGCGCGGCCACAGCCAGTGCGGAGCGCGGGGCGGGCGGCGCCTCCTCCTCCCGCAGCCTCGGCCCTTCCTTCCTCCTCCGCCTCCTCCTCCTCCTCCTCTTCCTACCCACCCCCCCCCGCGCAGTCTCCGCGGTGCCCGGCACGGACAACATGGCGGCGGTGTCGGGGGCCGGGGCTGCGGGCGGCTCTGCGGGCGCCGGGGGCCCGGAGATGGTGCGGGGCCAAGTGTTCGACGTGGGGCCGCGCTACACCAACCTGTCCTACATCGGCGAGGGGGCCTACGGCATGGTGTGGTGAGTGCGGCCCGGCCGCTCCCCGCAGCGCAACCCCCCACCCCGCACCCTAATCCCGCACTCCCCATCCCGCAAGGCCAGTCCCGCACGCTCCCATCCCCCACTGCACCCCAATCCCGCAGCCCCATCCCGCAAGGCCAATCCCTCACCCCCTATCCCGCACCCGCCTACCTGGCGCCCCCCATCCCGCACTGCACCCCCATCCCGCACCCCCCAATCCTGCACTGCAACCCCACCCCTCACCCCCCATCTCGCACCGCAACCCCATCCTGCACCCCAGTTCCACAACCCCATCCCGCACCCCCAAACCTGCACCCCTCCCGTCCCTCACCCCCATCGTGCACTCCCAATCCCACACCCCCAGTCCCGCAGCCCTATCCCCACCCCCATCCTGTAGGGCCCCCCCATCCCACACCCCCCACCTCGCACTGCACTCCAGTCCCACAATCCTATCCTGCATCTCCTGTCCTGCAAAGCCAATCCTGCACCCCCATCCCGCATCACGCCCTCATCCCACACCACCCTGCAATCCCGCACCGCACCTCCATCCTGCACCGCCCCCCCGTGCCGCTCCCTCATCCCCACTCGTACCCCCCATCCCGCACCTCAGTCCCGTAGTTCCCATCCCGCACCACGCCCTCTCTGCACCGCATAGCCCCACGACCCCTTGTATTCCACCCTGCACCTCCCCGCAGCCTGCCCCACACCCACCACAGCACATAGCCCCATGCTCACCCCACACCCGCTTCTGCATCCCGCACGACACAGCCCCACGCTCCCCCTGTCCCCGGCCCCCCTCCCTGCATTTGCCCCGCACAGTTCTGCTCCACGCTGCCCCCTCCCCAACCCCTCCCCCGTGAGGGGTCCCTCCTTGCCCCCTTTCTACAGGGCACGTGTGTCCCCACTGCTCTGCGGTTGTTTCTCTCTGCAGCAACGGAAGAAGGAGAGGTGGGGAAAGGTGTCCCTGCCTATGAGAGGGTGGTTGGAACTGGGTGATCTTCAAGGTCCCTTCCAACCCACCCGTGGTTCTGTGGAATCCTGCTCCGCGGGTAGGCTTTCCCAGCTGTGTGTGGCTGGTAAAACCATGGATCTGTTCCTTCCTGGGGTCAGGGCAGCGGTAGAACTGTGGGTTTGTGCTTTCCATGCCTGTGAGTGGTGGGAGCTGCCAGCCCTTAGACTGTGGGGTTCGGTGCCGGGTCTCACTGAGAAGCAATCACGTGGGTTCGCTTTGCTTCATGTTAGTGGTAAAAAGTGAGGTGGATAAACCTTGAAACACTGAAGGTGTGAACTAGCCAGGCTGAGGGTGGGGTTTTGAGCCATGAGCTGCCGTGATGGGGGGGGCCTCTGACTGCGGTGCGGATCCAGCACTCTTGGCAACCTCACCTAGGATTTCCTGTTGGTTCCCTGTTAGTAAAACAGCTTTAAAACCCCCCTTACTTCTGAAATAATTTAAAGGATGCAGATGAAAAACTTCTTTTTTGTTATTTTTTTTTTTGTCAACTTTTTTTCCAACACTGCTTCAGTTTCTTGGCGTGTTTTTTTAACCGGAGGCACTAAGTGAGATTTACAGGCGGTGACTTCATGAAAGCTTTATCGGTATTAATTTCTCTCTGGTGCTTAACATTTTGTAAACCAGTGCGTTTCTCAGCAAAGACTCTTCGCAGTTGTACGTGCAGGTTTCTAGAGCCGTAGGTTTTTGCATGCAGTCATTGGGTTGTGCTGGCCTGTTGGGGTGAAGTCACCTTGTCTGTCAGGGTGGAAGCTTTCATCCAGGCGTGGACCTGGCTGAGAGCTGAGCCTCTCGCAGAGCTTGAAGTTGTGGCCTTCCCTTTATGCTGTGGGAAGAACCTTCAAAATGTAAATCAGAAATCCAGTTTACAGTACAGTTAGTGCTAGGAATCGCAGCAATCTATCCAGCCTAAAACTTGCTAACTGTAGCTGGTGATACAAGCTGGATTTTATTGTTTACTCTTATCACCTGAGCCAGGGTGAGCGAATCCATGCAGGTAACTAACTGCTCTGGTTCACGCTTGCAGTCGCTTTGGGAAGGTGCTTGGGAGTGGTACTTCCAGTGTGTGGCTCAGTGGGATGTTAGAACTGTGTTTAACAGTTAAAACTAAAATGTTTTGCCACAGATTGGAGATGACCAGCAGCAGTGGGATGGCAGCTGATGCCCTTTTTTGGCATCATTGTGCTAGTAAGCAGATACAGGGAAAATGGGGCCACTTTCAGCCCCTCCAGACGATGTGTTAGTAACTTCCATGCCTAAGTGGTTTCTCCTCCAAAATTTTTGTATGGTTATCTTCTGTTTGAAAACTTAACCTAATACATTGTGCCTGCTATGAGCACAGTATATAATGGCTAACAAAAAATCCAGATCTCCTGTTCATTTGAAATATGCACTTGGTTCTTAATCTCTCTAAAATCATGAATGTGAAATACTAAATTGGGTGCATTATGCTCTTAATTATTACTCTTCTGCCTTGGGTGTGAAATGGCAGGGAGCAAAGTCTCAGTTTATGTTCCCTTGATAAGGGAAGTGTATGGCACACTTGTTGTAGTGAAATGCCATAGCAACTGTAAGGTATTGTAGTGCCTAAGATACAAGCTGCTGCGATTAAATAAGAGCTCTCGTCAATCACCAGATGCACAGGTTGTGCAGTTTAATGCTGTAGGTTTCTTATCTTGCTTTGGTCGCTAATGCAGTGAAGATCTGCAGAGGCTTCTCCCTTGGGGCGGGGAGAGGGCAAGCTCTGAGTGTGCAGATGGAGATGCTTCCTCTGACTGCAGAATCCATCTAAATTCATACACTTTAATAAAGGAAAGCAAAGCAGGCTCCAGTGGGTTTGTTTAGACCCACAGCTAATGTGTGTAGGGTTTGGGAGAAGCTGGTTATTTACAAGTGCATTGTGTCATAAGGAACAAGGAAAACAAGGGACTTAACTCTTAAAATCCTTCACTCTCTTTTCCCTGATTTTTATGTTTCTGGATTATTACATTGGGAAGTTGAAAACAATATAATTCTTTCACTTAATAAAAGGGCAAATGAAGTGTTCTTAAAATAGTGTTGTTACGGCCAGTCTTCCATTTTGATTTTGCAGCAGAGAGACTAATGTTTGGAAATATTGATCCCAACAAAACGTAACAGCACAGGAAATAGAGGAAGGTGTTGGCTGCATAGACTGTACGCGAATGTTCTCTCATCTGGATCTGAAAAGCATTTAACTGTTTTCCCTGGTGCAGTCATTTTTAGCATACTCGGGTTTTGAGTAAAAACAAACGTAACAGAGCAGTGTATTTGCTGCTGTGTTGTGGCTGGACTTCCTCAGCATCGTAAGCAGAAAAGGCACTAATTAATGTCCTCCAGTTAGACTCCACCAAAAATACTTGTCCTGCGTTACAGGCTTGCATTGCACTTGGGAGTCTGGTTGCTGGGGTGACATGGCTAATAAGTGGGTATCCCTGTCCGTGTCCCTGTCTGATCTATTTTTTGTTTTCAGTGTTTCTGCATGTGAAACTGGGGGATGACCACAGTTTTAGTGAAAATCCTCAGCACTTTATAGGAATGCAGGACATTATTTGGGCAATTATTTAGTCATGTTTGCCACTCTGAATTAATTTACTTAAATGTATACAAATATTGTATTTTATTTTTTCTTCCCGTTCTCTTTGGCTTAAAAGTTATTTTGAGGGGTTTTAGTGTGATGTTTGTTATGTAACTTACCCTTCCCTTCAGTAAGATGATTGGGGATCATCAGCCTCAGAGTCAGTAAGGACCAACCTTCAGACCAGGTCTGACAGTTTCAGAGCTGCCTTTGAGACACAATAATTGTGAGAGGATTTTGAGATTGTCTCCCCTCCCCAAACATGTGGGGTGGTTTTATTCTTTCAGAGAAAGGAAAAAAAAAAAAAAAAAGAAAAAGCAACCTGTTAATAGGCCGTGCTTTAACCATGCTGGAACAGCGATACATGTGATAGTGTGGAGCTTTAAGTTTCCATTATGGGTTCTTAACTTAGTTGGTCAGTGGTAATTTGGCAAGGATGATAATTTGACAGCATAAAACAATGATCTGTTTGGACAGAAACGGTGAATGGGAATGTGACAGGGATGCTCTGGTTTGTATTTTGAGTTTTGGAAGCCCTTTTTGTTTCCAGGCATATGTGAAGTAGTATCGTTGCTGCAAACAGTGGCATATAAAGATGAGTGTGGTTGGAAGAAAACAATCTTGAAGCTTAAATCTTGAATTTCTTGACCTGAATTTGACTGCTGTTACAAAGACATCTTTGTGTTACTGATGTGCTAGAGAAGAGGGATATTGGAAGTTAAGGTAGTCTGTGCATAAACATGGAAGTAGTACTGGAAGGAGCATTTAAAACATTTGGCAGCAGATTTTCTGAAGTTCTACTCTTTTCTGCTCACAGAAGAGCCCTGGTTTAGAGAATGGATAATTTCATATGAGATCTGAGAAGTATATTCCTAAAGAAACTCAGAATTGGGAATGGAATGATCTGCAAGGCATAGATATTTGTATCAAGAGTTGAAAATAGGAAGCTTGATGCACTTGGTGGTTGCATAATATCTTCTTTTGAGCCTGTCCAGCGTTACATAAAAAGGTGATGTTTGCGTCCCTAGATGAAGGTTGGGTGGTTAGGGAGGATGGTGTAGCGGCAAGGCTCAGGAAGAGCTCGGGCTTTCCTTCTGAACTACTGTGCTTGTCTGGAGAGAATCCCCCTTAATGACAGCAAGGGATGAGAGTCGCATCCCTGGTTTTGGGCTTTTGGGGTGTGCACGCTGTGTCCAGGTGTCAGTGCCCAGCAAATGATGTGTCTTGGTCTGCACCAAGGAGGTCAGGCAGGCAGTACAAGTTATCTGGCCCAAACCACCCTCATGGGGCGAGGGCTGTGGCTGGTTGTCAGCTGGGGAGGGGACCGGGTGAGCTTTCCTTTTGGGAGTGCTTGCTTCACCTGATGGGGAAGCACAAAATGAGCTATTGGAGTGGCTTTTACCTGTCCCCAGGGTGGGACAGACAGTGGGCAGGCTGTGCAGCAGTTACCGGGATGTAACTGGCGGTCACTCATGCTTCGTTCCCATCAGGGCTGGCTTGCAGGTAGTTGGGAGAGGAGAGATAGGGACTCCTGTCTGCTCAGAGTGATGGGACACTGGTTTAACAGCTGAAGAGTGCAGCTCAGGCATACCTGCATCCTGTGAATGAATATGCATTTTCTTAGCATAGCATGATCCAGCCCACAGAAACAGATAGATATAACATATTATTTTTTTAAGCATGGTTTATTAAGGAATTGAGGCTTTTGTGTTCACAGTAGCCATATGTAGTTTCATCAGTCCATCTTCTGTACCACTGTATATGATTCTTGATCCTGTTGCCCTCCATCAGATTTGACAGACTCCCCAGCACTGAAGTCAGACTGAAAGCCTTAAGGATGGAAAGTTTCTGCAGGTTTCTTAAAAACAGGTATTTTGCTGAGTGAAGAGATCCTATATGCTGCTTTGCTGAGGAGAGGCGGAGGATATGAGAAGTCAGGCTCCCCAAAGAGACGTGGCAGCTGCCCTAGTTTCACAGGTGGATTTGTTGGTACTCGTGAGACCAGAAATGTGTATTTGTAGGACACCAGGCTGTTAGTTCAGTGAGCTGCTTGTTTAGGAGAGAGGATCTGCAGCCCGCAAAGAGTTAATGCTTACCAGCTGAGTAGGTGTACAGCTCAACATGAGCTGAAAACTAAATCTTCACCGACATAGTATTTTTAATTTTTTTTATGTTGGTGCTTTGTCATAGCTTTCAGCTGTGATTTAAAAATGAAATTAATCAATTTGATACTTAGTAAAAATATTTTATGACATCTTGCTGTGGAATATTTCACAGCATAAAGTAGGTTGAGAGGGACTTCCTGAGGTCACGTAGTTCAACCTCCCACTCAAAGCAGGGCTGATGTCAAAATTAGATCAAGTTGCTCAACTTGTCCACTCAGTATTTCCAAAATCTTTAGGGATGGAGGTTCCACAACATCTCTGGGCAGCTCCTGGTTCTAGTGTTAAACCAATTGCCTGGTGAAACTTTTGCCCTTAAAATCATCAAGAGTTTCCCTTGCCACAACTTGTGACTATCTCCTCTGATCTTTTGTACTTTCTACCTTTGAGAAGAGGCTGAATCAGTTTTCTCTGAAATCCCCCTTTAGATAAATTAAAAGAGCAATCAGATGCTTTTTCCCCCCTCCTCTCCTTTTCTCCCCCACCCCCCGCGTAGCATGTACAAATCCAGTTTTCTCAGTTTTTTTCTTCTGTGTCACAGTCTTCTGTCTTCAGTCCCTTCTGTATCCTGATGGTTTTCTGCTGGGCTTGCTCCTGTGCTGGGAGAGAGGAAGGCTGGGCACAGTATTCCAGATGTTGCCCCACAGCAGGAATCCCTTTCCTTGACCTGCTGACTCAACCTGTCCATGGTTGGCCTTCATTGCTATGAGCGGGTGCCACTAATGGATGAAGTTGGATGCAGTTCTGGTGGTCTAGAAAATGCTTTTACTTGCATTTAAAGTAAGGTATTTGGGGAACTTTTCAAATGTCCAAAAACCAACCCCAAATCCCAAAGCATTTTTATGAAGTGGTTTCGGTTGTATTTGATTTTGATTTCCAGATGGCTAAAATGAAGTGTATGGAGGCATAGACATATTTTAGAATATACCTTCTTTTACTGTGTTGTAAAGTAAATTAAACTAATAGCGTATATGAAATGCAACAGTGTGGTTTGTTTCAGGTGATCTAGATGGTATTAATTGTGATGTCATTTAATAAAAGACAGTTGATTGCTTGTGATTGAATCACCTTTTCAGAAGGGAGCTTACTGTTTTTTGCTTTACAACTTTTGGGCATGTAAAGAAGATATTCACAAACTCATCTTTTTGTGAGGTGTGCCAAAAGCCAAATGTGCATTACTTCATTATCAGCTCTGACCAGGTAGATGAATTAAATTCTGACAGCGTTACTTGATGAGCTATTGCTAGATAATGTGGTGAGAGGAGGTTGTTTGGACTCCACTGGGGCACAGGAGGTTGGTTTCTGTTTCGGAGTGTTTATTCCAGGCAGTGCCCAGGGTAGAGGCATCCAGCGTTCCTGGCAGAGGGACTGTCCCAGCTTTACCTGACAGGCATGTGGGAGGAGAGAAGCCTGCCTAGGACTGCTGTGTGCTGCCCTGGGTCTGGTCCCCCTCAGAGATGGGTGAAAGACCCATTGATGTGTGTGTGTGTTTGTACAAGAGGTCTGACACAAGAACCCCAAGACTGTGCCTTTAACTCTTTATTCAACAAATCAAGAAAATCAACTATGATGACCTTCGGAACAGCTCTCTTCTGAGCTGACACATAGCTGCATGTGATGCTGCCAGCATTCAAAGAAATTCCACAGATCGTTTTCTTGAAGGCTGTTAAGAATCAACATTGGTTTTGCTTTCACGTCTTCTACCAACAACAAATGTTTTCCTTTGGGCGCCAACTGGATCTTTGGGATCTCTTCACAGTGAGCCTCAGTCAGTCACTGAAAAGTTGCCATCGTGGATTTTTTTCAGTTTCACAAGAAACTTGATGTTAACTCAGTGTTCACTCTTGCACACTGACATTTTTCCAACCAAGGGTAAGGAAATGTCTGTATTTGAACACGTGTCCACTCATACTGAGTTGAGCCTTGTCTCACTGTGGCAGGTTAGAACATGCTCTATAACCATCTCCCTGTCTCTTCCCTCCCACTCTTGGTTCCTAAGCTATCGGGTTAGTCTCAGGTTTTTTTTATGTCAGACCACATATGGTTTGTAGAAAGGCTACAATAGAAATATTGTTCTATTAGCTATGGGCAGTATCTTCACAGCAGTCCCATTTTTAGCGGAGCTGTGCGTGTTTTACTATCCGTCTTGTTTAGCTGTACCTAAAATCATAACAACCTAAGTTGTGTTAGGGGAGAATCTCTTCTCTTAGAAGTTCTTCTTTTGTATTTTAAGAGAGTTTTCATAAAATACTGAAATACTCTGTGGTGATTAGAGTGCAAATGAAATTTTTTGTTACTTGGTAGAAAGTAATTTCTGTATTGAGGGTATTTTAAATACCAGCAACTTGCAGTTAGGCTTGCAGTTTATAATATGCAATTCCTTCATTTTGCAGTTTTCCTTAAAATCACCATCTGTCCCTGCAGTACCTTGCTTCTCAGTTCTTTGGAGGGGAAGGCTGTTTGCTCCACCAAGTATTGCTGATGTGTCCTGCGTAAAAATTGAAGCCACTTGAGCACCACAAATCAATACTCCCTGAACTGCTTCAGTCTGGAATTTGCCCGATTTTATTGGGATTTGGATGGTGCAGTGCCCCAAATGACATTCAGGCTGACTTTTATATTGAATTTTCTGGGCGTATTATGCTTGTGCAATATCTTCCTTTTAGTTACAGTAGCCAATGTGTCCCAGTACTGACAGCCTGTTGGAACAGGGCACAGCCCTGGTGGTGTGTTGAGGGCTGAGGTTACCATTGGTGTGACTTTTTAAAAGGTGGAGAAAGCATGTGAAAATGACTTGTAAGCCGGTACTGAAGGGAAGTCACTTCTCATAGTGGCAAGATGCACACTGGTGCTGATGGTTCGGTTATGTGCCTTTGTTTTGCAAGCAGAATGCAGACCTAACCTTCTCAGTGCAGGCAGCAGTTACCAGCCTGCTCCCTTGTGTGCTTTGTGATGGTTTTCATTTTGCACTGATGTTTCTACAGGTGTAGGAAGGCCTCTGCTGCTAAGTGTGCAGGTATGATTTTGTTCAATGATTTATTTCTTATTTTATTTTCTGTTGGGGTGAAATACTGTGAACTCTCTCTTCTGAAGATTTATATCGTGTGGAATCAATTAAATAAGTGAACTGCTGAAAAATTTAGTGATTTCCTGGATGTCCCGGTTGTTTTTTTTTCTAAAGCTGATTTCAGGAGGAGTGTTTGGGATATAAGTCAGGTTAGAAACATCAAAGACAAAAGAATAAGCCAGACTGGGGCTGGTTAATGCGTTCCGTGTCTCGGTGCTGGTGATGCTCCCCTCCCAGCTGGGAAAGGGGCTGGTTCCCCTGTGCCATCACAGTGTCCAGTTGGCTGGTGGGGCGGCTGCTGGGTTCTAGGCTCAGGGGTGCACTTGTTCCACTGCTGTCCCAGGGCTCTTTGTCGCCTCTCAAGAAGCCATAGCAGAGGAGGAGGAAGGCAACACTCTGTTGGCAGTCAAGCCTAGATGCTCAGGCCCTAGTTTCCATGGTGGACTTGGCTGCTTCAAAAGGGGCAGCTGTGCCTTCTATGCCTTAGGTCCTGTTCCTCCTTCCTCTACTCCTGGGCTGCTGCTTACAGCGCTGTGGAGCTGGCTGTAGGGAAGACAGGGAGGAGTTGAAAAGTGACTTCATAAAAAAATTAAAATTTAAGATGATGTGACTGACAACCCCTGTGAGTGGCAGTGCTGACACAGGGAGGGAACAAGAAAATGCAGGAAAGACTTCACTATTCCAACTCATAAGCTGCTTTGACTTTGCGCTGAGTCAGTTCTCTGAACTGGCACAAAGAAACCACCGTTCCAGCTGAAAAAGTGAGACAGGGTTGTCAAGCAAGGAAAGGAGTGAGCACCAACCACTCTTGTTAATTCACTGAATCCTTAGGTTGTCCCAGATGTTGTTCAGCTCATACAATTCTACCCCAGAATTACTTCCCACAGGAATTGTCTTTGGGTTCATACAGAGAAAAGAAATATGGTGATGCTTCATGTCATGATATCTTACAGAAAGCAGCGGTTGCTTTTGGAATCAGGAGGGGTTGCTTTGCATATAGTCAGAGGGCCTTTAAGTGTTAACAGTGAAGGTGCCCAAATGTTAAGTTGGGTGTAGATGATATCAAAGGAAGTACTGGCAGTAGAGAGCCTGTAAACCTCTGAAATGGGGAGAACGAGTGGGAAGGCAAGAAGTAGACAAAATACTGAGATTTAAGAGTTGTCTGTTTTCTGAATAGTGACTGAAGCGACATTGAGCAGAGGAGATACATGTGACAATTTGAAGTCACAGTACTTCACAACTAAAAGTATAGGAAAAAACCCAACAACTTTGAGAGGATTGATTGGTTTTTTTGAATGACTAAGGTTGATCAAAACACTATGAAATGACATCTTTAGACAAACAGTATGGAGCCTTGGCTGAAATAGCCACTATTTTTTCTAATACTAATGTTAAGGTGTGGTTCTGGAATTGCTGCTCTTCACAGTTCTGCTTGGTAGATGCTAGCAGAACACAAATCATTTGGTCTGCCACACCCAGGGTTATAAATTGACTGAGCTTCTGGCAAAAGTAGTTTATTTAATAAACTCTGTTTTGCATTAATAGCTACTTATTTTCAAAATACTAAGATTGATCTAAGGAATTGAACCATTAAATCGTTACTATGTGAATAGTAAATAATTCAAAATTGTAATGCTGTGGAAGGTTCCATCAGGTGTTATGTTTCAGATTCTGAAAAATAAAGTTGTACCTTTATAATCTATTAGAATTTTTTTATTAGATATATGAAAACAAATCTCTGATAGGTTACAAACATTCCTTAAGAACTTGTGGTGTCAAGGACAATAACCTGGAGTAGCTCAGAAACTGCCACAGTTAGGAATAATTCTAAACTTCTGCAATGTGAAGAAAGAGTTGGTATAACTGAGCCAGAAACCTTGAATATTAGGATTGTGTAGGGAATGTTGTGAGTAAGATGTCTGAAAAAGGTGATGGTAAAGTTGAAGCTAATGCAGTTGGTTTGGGCCAGGATGCTTCAGAGGTTAGATAGAAGCATGACAGAGCAGGCTGCGTTGGTGATTTGGGCGCCTTGCTAGGGGCTTGTGGTAGAATAAAAATTTAGATATAAGATTTATTTTCTGCCTTGTTGGAAAAGGAAAAAAGATCAACTTTACAAGAAATAAAAACAAAAATAGTTTGTTTAGGTAAGTCTGTAATAAAAACATAATGAAACCACAGCAGTGACTGTTTTGTGATTGAGGAACAGACAAAAAGGGTTAAGAACATGGATAAACTTGTGAGGAGTTTGTAGTTTGATGGTTTTTTTGCAGAGGAGACGTGATCAAGGGCTTGGAAGGGATTTGTATTCATTTTCAGTGATACTAGAGTCCTGCCAAATTAAAAACTGCTTTAAAACCCCCAAACTGACACCAAACTCCAAGATTTTCCAATAGCAGGCAATTAGGAATTTTCAGGTAGGGCCACATTAATATTACTGTGAATTGGATCACATCTACTGTGTAGTTATTTTAGTGTTCTCTTGTTGCTCACTCTTCCTCCTTTTCGTACTGTGAAATGCAAGACAGTGGGGAGAAGTTGCTGGTGAGTGTCAGTGTCTGCGGGCAGCTGCACCTCGCAGCAGCAGTGCATACAGTTTCTCTTTGCTCAACAAAAACAAGACAACATAAATCTGAGGTCAGCCTGTAGTTTGTAACTTGAGGTAGTTTCCCGACACTTGACAAACAGTGGAGAGTTCAGCAACTGGGTAACAGTGAGAAGAGATCCATTTCTTAAACACGCCAACTGTTGGCAGTTCAGTACATAATTCTTGTATCTAAGCTTATTCTAAAGTGCCTCAATGTTGAATTCAAGTTTTTTTTGCCACTTCATTCAGGGTAGACTATTAGTGCTTATGCATGTTTCCCAGAGAGGGAGGAGATCATACCTACAGCTGTCTCTTCATAATAGGTAGGAGTGTCTGTAGCACATAGAGGGGTATGTCAGGAGTACTGAATTACAGCTTATTTGACTTTTGTCCCTCAGAGTACAGAGAAAAAGTATGTGGTGCTCATGTTCTTAAGGGTGCTATAATCTTTTCATAGTTTGAAAAGCAGCTACAGCTTCACAACTGAGTTGGAGTTTGGTTTGGTGTGTTTTCTTGGGACTCTAATGTTAGGTAGCTCTCCATTTCCGTGGATTTGATAGCCTTCCTGCATGGTAAAAATTAGGCTGTGGAACTAAATCTTTATGGAGAAAAGGAGCTGTGTATTGACATGTCCTTGTTTTTGTAGTTCATTTCACAAATTCACAGCTGAGAAGTCTGCGAGATGTTGGATTATTGAGAACTTCTTCTAGAGAAAGCTCACAAATCCAAGCAAAAACTCTGGACGAGACATGGTTTGTCTTTTCATAAATTGACATCCATTAAAACAAGGCAGATATATCTTAATTTGAATGGGCACATATTACTTTCAAAACTAGGCACTGATTCTGTAAGTTAGTACTAATAAAAAAGGTCTAATGAGTAATATATTTGCTTGTCTTCAGAAATATTATGAATAACTGGAGCAAAATAATAAGCATTTCTGTTAGCAGTAGGTGTTTACAGTTTCGACAAAATGTATGTGCGGTGGTACAAAAATGACATGTTCCTGGATGTCCTCCAATTTGAATGGTTTGGTTACTTTTATCCTTTTTCCAGTCTTTTCCCTTTGGTAAAAGAATAATGCACTGTAACTGCTCCCTGTATTGTAATAATTTAGAGCCAGAAACTAATTTTTGTGAAGAATCTGAAAAGAATAATATCTGATTAAAAAAGAAAACCCAAGCAGACCCAAGAAAACAAACAAAAAACCCCATTCCCCTTTACAAATTTGCATCTGTACCACCACCTTGCCCACCCCAAAACCATAGCCAACACTCTTATGTGGTACTGCTGGTTGCTACTACATCATAATACTGTGTTATTTTTCTTAGAGCAGTCTTAAATAAGTTTAAGCTGTTTGCATTGTAACTTGATAAATGTCAGCATGTTGTGGAAATGTCCGTGATCAAGCTAAATGTAGCCTGCGTGAAAAGATTAAAGATTTTCATAGATCAGCTTGTTTGCTGGGAATTATTTTTGCTTTTCCTTTCCCGGCTGCAAGCAGAATTATTCGATATTTCAGATAGATTCTTATCCTTGGATATGCCCTTGGAAGCTTGTTTCCACAGCAACACAAAGCTACTGATAAAACATCCCTTTAAAACTTCAGATCAGCCTTTTCTTCAAAGCTGTAATTAGGCTGTTTGCTGGTAGCATTGTGTGGTTTTATGTGCGTGTGTGAGCTGAGTTCGGCCTGCGGAACAGCCAAGGTGAATAATCCGAGAGGTGCTGGGAGAGCATCCGGTGATGGGACGAGCCTTCAGGCAGCATGGCAGCACCTGGCTGGGGCTGCCCCCAGAATCCTGCTGGTTTGTGAAGGAGCAGCCCTCTGCAGGCTGCAGCCACTGCCAGGAGCTGGCTGTTCTCCCCCGGCAGCTGCAGCGTGCTCTCACTTGTTCCAGTGCTGCTCTGGAATGAGACACGGGAAGAACAAAAATGGATGAAAGAACACGCAGAAGCCATTGCGAGGAGAAGGAGCTGTGGTTGGCACTTTTCCCAATCTGTCTAGTGAAAAGCTTTCCTTTCTTGAGAAGGGCTGCAAGTTGGAGTTCGTCTTAGCAGCTGGCACGGTGTCATTTGTAGGCTGCTCTGATGCTGCCGGGTGCTTTCTGGTCATCGCATTTGGAAGCAGCCCCACCCTCGGCTTCTTTTTAAAAAGGAAGTTGGTACTGGAGCAGTGATGGGATAAAATATGGCTTTAAAAATTGTGTGGTGCAACTTCTTTGGCTATAAATGCTCATGTATTTCTCTTCTAAAGCTGTGTAAGATATTTTACATAGTCAAAACTTCATTATATGTTTCAAAGGTACTTAATATTAGGAATTACAAACTTTACTGCTAGGACCTGTGTTGATTTTCAGGTGGTGCCTTAAATATTTCTAAATACTGGTGCTACTGCAGGGGACACAGGATAGTAACTGCAGCTTCAAACAGGGATAACATTGGGTGTACTGGCAAGCTGGGCAGATGCAAAATCTGTATTTAAATATATCAAACTGCGGATAAATAGCACTGAATGGTTGCCTCAGCTTGTGAAGCTGCGCATTATAAGGGTGGAAATAAATCCTTCCTTTGGAATATAGCTAGTGTCAGTCACTAGGATCATCATCACAGGAATAACACACAGGCTGTGAAGGGAAAGTTCTTTGTGCAGTGGTTGGTACACACAGTTAATGATTAGAAAGTAAAAGCTAAAAATTAGCGTTCTAAAAATTGTGAGTATGTGAACTGTTACTCCCACTACAGATTTGTATCTTCTCTGGAAAAAAGTCTAGGTAATGGAAGGTTCTTGCCTTTGGAAGGAGTGCCAGTTAACTGCTTCGGTGGAAGCAGCAGCAGTCATCATGAGACTGAGTGGAAGCTGGAAGTCTAGAGAAGTAGATCTAGGCCAGATGGACCAGGAGACCACTGGAACAATCTGGTTAGGATGGAAGTGTCTGCTGAGAGGTGTGCTAGGAGGGGTGGGATGTACTCAGAGAGCTGGGCCTTCCCAGACTGTGCAGCAGCACAGGCGATTGAGCCATAAAGCTGGATCTCTGATTCCAGCTGAGAGTAAGTGAGATGGACCTGCCTGAAGTTATGAGGAATGGCTGAGAGAACCGGGGTTGTTTAGCCTGCAGAAGAGGAGGTTGAGGGGAGACCTCATTGCTCTCTATAACTACCTGAAAGGAGGTTGTGGAGAGGAGGCAGCTGGGCTCTTCTCCCAAGTGACAGAGGACAGGACAAGAGGGAATGGCCTCAAGCTCCACCAGGGGAGATTTAGGCTGGACATTAGGAAGAAAAAAGGTCATTGGGCACTGGAACAGGCTGCCCAGGGAGGTGGTTGATTCACCTTCCCTGGAGGTGTTTAAGGCATGGGTGGATGAGGTGCTGAGGGACATGGTTTAGTGTTTGATAGGAATGGTTGGACTCAATGATCCAGTGGGTCTCTTCCAACCTGGTTATTCTATGATTCTAAGTGACAAGTAGGCTGTTAGATGAACTGCAGTGAGGTTGTTGCACTGAGGGCTGGGATTCACACCTTTTACAGTTATTTACTTTGTGAGCAGTGCCAGTGGACGCTGTGTGTGAGCAGTGTGTTTCTTCAGCGGAGTTCTGGAGAGCTGTGGGTGAGCAGTGCTGGATGGAGATCAGGAGGAACAAGGAGAGCTTTGGGAAAGCGTTCAGCCTGACCTGTAAAGGACTTGCCTTTGTTAGTGCATGGTGTCTCCTAGGTAGTGAATAGATGTTGCTGTACGGCTTCATAGGCCAAATAGGTGTCTGCCTGTAGCGTGTGTGCAGCAGAGAACACCAGGTTCTTCACAGCTACCAAAGCTGTTATAGTTTTCTGTAGTATGTGTCAGATTGCCAAAGCACTGTGTTTTAAATGGTCACAGAGTTGACTCAAGGCTCTATTTGCTTTGAGGGCTGTGGCTCTCAGTGTGAAATGGTGTTAACTTTATGACACAGAATCTCTGGGGACCTGTATGGTGCATAATATTTAACATGTTAGGCATAAGCAACTGTACCTGACTACTTGTTTGGTTAGCCTCTTGCTCACAGGAGTTGAGACAATCTTTTTATACATGTAGTCAAGTTACAGAAAAGCTCTTATTTCAGTAATTGTGGCAAGAGAAATAAATCTAGTCTCCCTTTTAATGTTTCAGTTAGTCCATGTTTCAGTTTTGCTCTCTGTAGCTGAGGCTTTGCAGTGGTAGCAGCCATGCATGCGCAGCTACGCTGGTGTGGTGAGATCTTCTGATACGCACAGAAAAATGACTGTATGCAGCTTGTACACTGGAGAGGAAACTGATTGCATCTTTACTGCAAATTGTCAGGTTTTTTTCCATGCAGAATCATGTGTTTTATAGTTGAACCATCTGAAAGTAAAATTATCCATCCTTTTTCAAATACTTTTACCAAGAAAATGCTTCAAGATGTATAAGTGAAACAGCTGCAGGCGAGCAGATCTTGATAAATTTAATTAATGGATCAAGTTCGTTGAATCTGTACAAGGAAGCATATGTGTTTTCCATGAATAACCAACCTTTGCTTGAGAAGCAATAATGTAGAGATTGATCAAATATTGTAAGAGAGATCAGGAGCTTTCATTTAAGCAGCATCCATTGGTAAATATTGGCATCTTGCCTTTCTCTGCTCCATGTAGCCACTGCTGTCCAGCACTTTGAAAGGAAGTGAGATTCAGCATGGTGGGAGAAAAAAACGTGCTTAAGTCAATACAAGAAGGAGGTAGGAGGTTTGTTTGGAACGATAGAGCGGTCCCTAGGATTCTTAATTGCTTTCCCAAATACAGGTTGTTCATACTTTGGAATTATTTCTGGCTTTGTTTTCTGCTTGTGACTTACCTTACCGGTATGTGGTGACACTGCAGGTGATCAGCTGATTAATGAAGAACATTACCAAAGGCGCAGTGCTCTTGAAGCCTGTGCCAAGTTCCACTTACAGCACTTCGCTATTATCTATTTTGGGACTTAGGAACTGCTAATGTGTTATCTCTACATATGTAACAGCCCCAGCTGTAATGAATGCCTGCTTAACATGTGGAGTTCAAAGCGTCCCATGCAGCATTCGTGTTCTGTGTTTCTAGAGGCAAATAAACTGCGCGGTCTGTCTGTGGTTATAGACCAGAATTGGAATTGTTGGCAAGTCAAAGTGTTTCTGTGGAGAAGTCATGCAAAAAGGGTGTCACTGCATAGGCGTGAGCCGTGTGAGGGGCTTCCTGAGTGGCACAAAGTCACTGTTGTTTTTAATAATGAAAGTGAGACGTCCAGCACTCTTGCTTACAGTGGTAACAGCACTATCTCAAACACTTTGCCGTACCATCAGTCGGCTTAGTGGTAGGAGAACCTAGACGTAGCCAGGCATTCATATTCCTTCTAGGTCTCCTTTGCTAATTCGATTTTCATGTATCATTCTATCATTCGCCAGATACCTGGATACCTCAGCAGTGTAAGGCCAGTTAAAAGGGTTTCAAAGACTGTTCTGGGACTTGGTTACATACGACTGCTGGAACATAAAGCTTGTGTGGCTAGTATGTTTGTGTTTCTGTTTTAAATAGTCCAGACTAACAGAAATGTTTAAATATAGGCTTGATTATTTTCTGATTTCTGGAAAATGCAGTAGAGAGCAAAAAAGTTTGAAAGGAACAAGAATCATAAACACATATTTAAATTCTAATTTATTAAATTACCATATGCTTTTAATACAAAGAAAAAATTATTATAATGAGATGCTTTATCATTCATATAAGCAAGACCATAGAAAACACTCTAACATCTGTAAGGATTCATAACAATTTTACTAAATAATAACCTGAGTCCAAATTTTAGAAAATTATGTATGCTTTACCGAGCCATTTTAGTAGGCTCAGGTGTTGATATTCTTCATAAATGCGTAGGCATGTTGAACAGCAGTACGGAGCCTGTTTTATTGGTACAGCTAGGAATGCAGTTTTGAGCTTCTGAAGTCACAGCACTGTAATTGTGCAGCGGGTGTGCTCATTGATGTGGGTCACCATCCCTGCATTAGCACCTTGTCCTGCTGCTGGCTTTTGCTTCACCTGTGTAGCCTGATACATTCTTTCTCTTCTCAGACTGTTGTCTTTGGAATTGAACTTGGAAAGATGTTTTCATTAATTCCCCATCCCTTTTGTTCTTTTTCTGTTCTTCATGGAGGTATCAACAGTGTAGTTTGATAGAGGAGTAACTGTGACAACTGGAATTACTTGCAGGAGTTAGTTGTAGGATGTAGAATTCTGCTGCTTGAAGGATGATTCCTGAGGGCTTTTCTGAACCCTCAAAATGAATTACTTCTTGCAAACCTCTTGATTACAGCTTATAGAGAAAGATTCAAACTTGTTTGTTCCATGGGCTGATGAAGGTGATGAATCTTCTTTCTTCAGGTACCTGAGAATTGTCAAGCTCTGAATCACTTGGGAAGGCTAGTGACTTGTAGATACCCAGATGGGCTGGTGGTGAACAACTGTATTTTGTCTTTTCATCAAACCTGAAAGATATGTGCCACTGTTGTCTCTCTTCACTTGATAAAAAAAAAATCTAAACCAAGTGCACTGCCCCTATATTCAGTTGAATTTGTGTTCTCACTTTTGAATTGAATGAATTTAATATCCCTTGTAACTAATGTTGTCATTTCTCTTCCAGTTCTGCCTATGATAACGTCAACAAAGTTCGAGTTGCTATAAAGAAGATCAGTCCTTTTGAGCATCAGACATACTGCCAGAGAACTCTGAGGGAGATTAAGATCCTACTGCGCTTCAGACACGAGAACATTATTGGAATAAATGATATTATCAGAGCTCCGACTATTGAACAAATGAAAGATGTGTATCCTTTCAAAGGTTTAACTTATTCTGTGTATTAGTGATGGTTGCTGCCTTCTCTGTTTTGATTAATTCTTCCTTTTCATCCTCATCTTTACGAAATGCTAATTGAAGTCAGTTTCTGTTATTGTAAATTGAAAGGGAAGGTCATAGTGTTGGATCAGTTTATAGATACGTAGATAGATTTGATATGTAGTTGAACAGTAGTTTTTATGTTCCACAAAAAGAAAAAAAACTGTTAATTTCTATCTTCCAAGGCAAAGAACACAACGTCATAGAGATCATTTCAGTTCAGTCATGTAATCCTAAAACTAAATTTGCTCTTGATAGAGCTGTTATTAGAACTGATTGCTTTGAGGAGAAAGTGAAAAGGCCTACCTCTGCTGTAATTGTCTAAAATTTTATTAAAGGATGCAATGGATACATCTTGAGGGGGGTGGGGGTGGGAATTAAAGCAAAACACAGCCCCCAGTTTTGCAGTGCTCCTCTCACATGTGAGAGTGTTGATCTCATGGGCAGGTAAACATGCGTGATTGATATGTGCAGATCTGGCCTTTCTATACTGTACTAGTTGCTCTCTTGTGGGAAGCTTGGCATCATATAGCTATGAATTCATGTGGGTATTGAATGTGTGAGGCGCTTCTACCTGAGATACGAGACCTTTTTAGAGCCAAGTAGCTTCATTTCCCTGAGTACGCACGATGGTTTGTGCTGCCTTCGCCAGTTTGCAGAGGTCTGCCTAGTGAAAGGCACGAGCATGTGCAGGCAGAAATTGAATTGAATCTAGGTCAAATGTGTTCACTCCCTACCTTATCAATGTTATTTGAGCTCAGTCGGTCTTACACGGGGTTCCCAGGTAGCGTTTCTGTGCCTGTTTTGACTACCGTAAGGGCATGCTGCCTGTAAAATGATGTCCTTGTTGTGTGATCCAATCTGAACTCCCAGAGGAGAGGATGGGCACGCCTCGCTGCAGTGACAGCAGTACTGGGTTGTCATGAAATCCAATTTCAGTGAAAAATGATCATGGAACTACACCCCAAGGGTCTTGCTGCCAAACTGGATTAAGGGAGAATATAATTTTAGTGAACTCATTTCTGCTAAAGCAAAAGAAACTCCCTTTTCTTTATGTACATTCCAATCTTAGGGGGAAAAAAATCACTTGACTGATTTAATTTTGCTAAGCTAAGGACTGTTGTGTTCAGTGCAGTGCGATAAATACCTGGTAAAGGAGAACAATGGCCAGATTCTTGAAGTGGAGAGGTGGCATAGAAGATTGATCAGAAACTGTCATATCTTGTACCTTCATGCTTTTATGCATCTGCAAGCAAGTATCTCAGAAGCTTATTACTCATTAAACTGAAAAAATCTTCTTGGGAAGCAGGATAGAAATCTAATCATATTAGGAGTCTAATAAAAATCAGGCTTTAATAAAAGAAGAGAGGTTTATGATGATCAATTTGAGAGGACCACATACTGATGCCTCTTAATTCTGTAAGTGACTGTATCATGTGACAGGATTGATTTGATTCAAACTTGTGAAGCAAGAAGCAACTACATAGTCTCATAAATGTCATGAAACAGGCAAATAAGAGTAATTGTTACAGAAGTTTCCTCTGGTGCTGCACCTTGTTCTCCAAGGGACACCACCTTTGTTGTGCTGCCTTACATCTGCTGCCCAACAGATACATTGTGCAAGATCTTATGGAGACAGACCTTTACAAGCTCTTAAAGACCCAACACCTCAGCAACGACCACATTTGTTATTTCCTCTACCAGATTCTGAGAGGGTTAAAGTATATCCATTCGGCCAACGTGCTTCATCGTGACCTCAAACCTTCAAATTTGCTGCTTAACACCACTTGCGATCTCAAGGTGAGTTAAAGTTCCTTATAAATTTTGCTGCTATAACTGTGAATGTGGTTTTGTTACTGAGGATTAGCATGATTTTTATCCTGGAAAGATTGCCATTGCAGTATTGGTTTTGATAAAATAATTAAGATGCGAGTTACTAAGAACTCACTGTTATGCTGTTTTAATGAGTACATCACTGTTTCCATCTGGAGGCTGGCAGTGAAACAGCCTTTATGAAAGCTGGGTGAAAATACTGTTCTGAGGCAAGGTTATATTTACCTAGAAAGTAAACTCAAAACTGTATTTCAAGTCTCGGTTTCTCTGTGTTTTAAATTTGTAATTGTTTAATGCTGGAAGAGGATTTTCCAACTGTGCAGCTGAAATGGCACATGAAATTCGGTGTTGCTTAAATGCACAGCAATTACTTGGGGAGAGAGCATTCCTAATTTACACGCCCGGGATGGGCTCTGTGCTGGGTGACACTACAGAAGGGTGCTCTTAGAGCTGTTAGGATTCTTGCAAAATGTCAGCTCAGTGCTTCGTGGCATTCAGTAACACAAACCAAGTATAATGAATTGGAACAGGAATAGCAAATAGAACAGAAAACATGGTGTTCTGTAACTTTCTGTTGGTTTCAAGTCTTTGGTTCTATGTGACTGCAGTTATCGCACTTCTCCCTATGACAGCCTTTTAAAAGAGAGGCCCAGGACTCAGAGGTATTGCTCTCCATATCCAGAAATGCTGTTCAGCCAGGATCCCCTCTGCTGGAAGGTACTACTCAAGGAAGAAGGCAGAATACAATAGAATTGGGTAATTGTTAGTGGCATAGGGAGGGTGAACAGAGAAATTGTTCACCATCTTTACCTATTAAAAGGCAGGGGAATGGGAGAGGCAGGTGACATGCTGAGAGAGAAAGGACATAGTGGTTAACTTGCAGCATTGTTAGCTGTGGAATTTGATCACACAGAGCACTGTAGATGTTACAGAAAATGTGACTGAAAAAACACCAGGTGAGTTACTAGCAGGAAAAGCTGTTGAATGCTGCTGCCTCTGGTTGTGTCCTGTGGGGGCAAGTCCCTAGGAAGCTAGTAGAGAAGTGTTGCAGTGTGTTCCTTTTTTACGCTGTATGTTATGGATTTGCTCTTGCCTGCTGGGGGAGTCAGATTGTGGAGCTTATATTACTTAGATTTGAGTGGTGCAATTGTGCCTACCGTATTGCACCGAATTACACTTGTTTTTTGCTGTAGCTTTAGCTTTCACATTTAGAATAAAGAACCAAACCCCAAACCAAACAAAAATACCTTTCAAAATGTAACCAGCTGCTGGCTGTACAAGTTTGTCGCAGTTCCAAGAAATGCCCTCGCAGTTCTTATGCTGGTCCATTCTGTAATAAATACTGGCTGCATGATCAGTTCGCTTTACATTCCCACTACTACTTGTCAGCTTTTTTTTTTTCCCTATTGCATGAGCACCTCTGACTCCTGCTGTGGGATTTCAGCAGCTGTTATAGCATTGGATCCCTGCAAGGCATTAACCCTTTCATGGAAAAAGTGGACTAAAATCAATGCAAGAAAGAAGGGCTTGGGTGCAGCACTGTGTTCTGTGCAGCTAAAGGCAATAAAATAAGAACAGGCAATGTTTTAACAAGTATGATGGTCATGAAGGAAGGTAAGCTCACTGTATGGCAAAATAATACAGTATGACCCGAGTGAATAGTGTTCCAATTTCTGAATAAGATGCTAAAACCATTGTGCCACTGCAAATGTACTTCTTAGTGCAGAACAGCATAGACAGAGCAGACCACATGGCTTTTCGTAACCTAAAGGGAACTGCTGTTGTGTTAATACCCCATCTGAAGTTTGAACAACAGAACTGGAGAGAAAACTAGTACCACATTGTGAACATCAGTTTGTGACTGTACGTCATTTGACTTCACTGTCTAGTTTTACATATTTTCAGGGAAAGATTCACTTTGAGAGGCCATGGAAACTACTGCCTTGAAATCTCTTTTCAGTGCAAGTCCCAGTTAATAAAGATAGTGGTCTTCTCTTTTGCAACCTGGCATCTTTCCCATGAATGAGATTAGTGTATCCTGATACACAGACTGGAATACGCTCTAAAATAGGATCTAGTGCTTTTAGAAATATTTTCACACGCTTTCATGATTATCTGTATCCATCAGTTTGACCTGCTTTGTAGCTTTGTAAATGAAATAAGCTACATAAAAACTATCGTGATCATATAATTTTCCTAGGCCAGTGGCATTAATCTTTCAGAAAATGAGGTCAAAGTTGTTTTAAACAGATTCTCAACCCGTATGTTGCAGTGTCTTCATTGTACTGGTTTAGTTGAGAACCAGCTTCTCAGACTCGGTTACAACATTAAAATGCTATATCAGCATTATTTATAAACTGCATTTTTCTGTTCACACAGTGAATACTCCCAAGTACTCCCATGAAGCATTGTTAGATAGTTCCATGCACTTGAAAGGAAGGCGATGAGAGGTGGTCTTTTTGAGGAAAACTGCAAGTTATTTGTTTCAGGATTTTATCAATTCCTCTAGAGGTGTAACTGTTCTGACTATTATTTTGTCAGTAGCAACTTCATGAAAGCTGCTCTTTCTATACAAACACAAACATGGGCACAGACTCCTCAATGACAGAACTGCAGATACCAGTGAAACTCCTGGGTGTCATTCCATGTGCTTAGTAAATGGTTCTATGTCCATGATTCTCATGAACCTTCACATCTGCTTCACAGATTCATCCAGTTTTAAGCTATCTCTGTTTCAAAAAAAAGGAAAACATACCTGATATCAATTACAAAAACATTGTTTTTTTGAAAGTGGAAGCTAAATATATGAATAGGATGCTGGAATTGTATTTATTGTTGTAGTGGAGAAGTAATTCCTTCTCTTTCAGTAGCAGCTGCTCTGTCTCTCCAAGGCATGAAGTTCTGACTGGCAGACCTGGTGCTCTTGTGGTGCATTTTTTTTATTCTCTGCTATGACTTAGTCAAATGCCGAGGAAATTCTGCCTGCTGGCATGTTGATTTTACAGATACTTTCTTCTTCTGTTTGAGCTCTGATTGAGAAGCCTGCCTTCTCCTGGTGCTTGGGCTTTTGCCAGTTATACTTGAACGGGTGTAGTGGACTCTCCTTTAACCAGGGTAGCTGCTGTCAAATGCATCCTGTAGGCACAGGGCATGGACTGCCTGCCCTCACTGAGGTACAACCAGTCTCAGTGCTTCCTCCTCAGCTCCCAGGACTTCAGGCAGAATGCTGGCTCCTCCAGCTTCTCTCTTGTCCTGCTCCTGGGCAGCTCTGCAGCTAATGGAAACACTGCTGACAGTCACTGACTGCTCTCTTGCTTACAACCCTGGTGACTTAGGTGTTTCTTCCTTTCAGCTTAACATGCTTCTGCTCTGGTCAGCAGGGGACTCTTGTTATATTAATGAGCTCTCTTTGTCGTTCATCTTCCTTTCCAGCCCATGTGCATTTTTCTACTTGAACTGAGAGATTCACAGAAGCTTTCTTCAATTCAGTTATTTCTCCACACTGAGGACCTGAGTGTGTTTTGTCTTATTAATAACAAATCCTTGTGCTTTGCTTATGTGTAATACTATAATTCAGCACATGCCTTCTAGTCTTATCTAGCTTTCTTCTGAGGTTTGAAGGAAGAGGTTTTAACAGTTTTTTTCTGCCTGCATAATTATTTTCTGAAGTTCATTAAAGTGGTCCTGTACAGTTTCTTTGCCTGTTCCTTTACAGGAAACTCTGCTTATTATTTGTACCAATTTCCTTTATGGAAGCTGCTAATTGCACAGAAGGCAGCTGCTCTGATTCTGTAGCCTGGGAAAGCCTTAACATGCTTAAGAGGCTGCCTTACAGCTGTGTTTTCCAAGGTTTCAGGTTTGGGTGTTTTTTTAATATGCTGGTAAAGTCAGAAGACTGTCCCTCCAGGAGAGTAAAGAAGCAGGTTGCCAGGGGATAAGGCGGTTTCTGTGGTTTGGTAGGATTATCCTTCACAGTCTTTATTGACTACGATGTATTATTACTTCACATTTTTAATATAATCGGTTAATTGCACAATTTATTACAGTTTACTCTGATAGTTAAATGTTTGCATCAGAAGAGCCTCCTGACTGTTTGCTACTCCATTTAATGCTTTATTTTCCTGGGAGTTAACTGTAATTTCATGCAAACACTCTTTGTGTGGATATTGATCACTATTGTAAATGGTATGTGATGGCAGCAAAAGCAGAGGAATGTTGTCATGTACCCTTCGGAAGATAGAAGGGGAAGTGCACTACTGCAGAACACTGCCTGGCTTCACAGTTTAAATTTTCTTAATTTCTCTCTGGAAAGAGGGCCCTTGGTGGATTTGGGAGCCATGGAGCCCCCGTACCAGAGTACGGATGAAAGCATTTCTTCCTTTTTGCTGAAATCCCGAGCCTGGATCAGCGTTACTTTTCTTTTTGTGGGTAGATAAAACTAGTTTCCTTATACAGTTTTGAAAAATACTTTCTCTGGGGTTTTTTTTTAAGCTCGTTCAGCACCTGAAATATCTTCAGTTGGCCATTATCTCAGGTTTGGATAGGATGTTTTCTCCTGCGAAGATGCAGTTAAGGGGTGGCCTTTGTAAAAAGCAGTACTGAACTTTAAGTGTGTTGCTTGGTGACTTTGTTTTCTGAAATCTTAATCTCTCTCTCTTCCTTTTCTAGTACCTGTCTGGTAGCAGGCTGGAGCAGTGGCTCCGTCTCCTGTCTGGCAGAGAAGATATTAAATATGTGGAACCAAAGTTGTGCACTAGGAACATCTTTTTCCCCCCCAAACCATCTATTCTTCAGATACTCTTTATACTTAATACAAAAAAAAATTCCAAACTTTTATGCAGTAATTTGTTTCTAGAAGTACAGGCTACCATCACTGTATTGGTGGGTGTTGCATCATGGGCTGAGAGCAGTGACTCAGTGGTGCTGTAGCATCAGAAGCAGTGTCTGCAACATCCAATATGCTTTTTTCTTTTTTTGTTTTCTTTAAAACCAGATTTGTGACTTTGGACTGGCTCGCGTGGCAGATCCTGATCATGACCACACAGGATTCTTGACAGAATACGTGGCCACACGTTGGTACAGGGCTCCTGAAATCATGCTGAATTCCAAGGTAAGAACCATAGTGCACTGCTGTGTTGCTTCCATTGCTGGTCATTCTCTTGGGAGTACCCAGTTTGCTTCCCCACTCCCTATGTTTTTAGGGTCACAGTGCATGCATAGTCTGAAGGAAATGTGGTAATGGATTTGCAGTGTAGCTGCTGGCTTGCAATAAACTTGTGATTACTGGATACTACAGCTGAGGAATCATGTGCAGGAGTGCCCATGCGTCCGGTTCATTGCTGGTCTTGAGACTTCTTTCCATCAAATACTCTTCCAGAGAGTGGGACAGTACTACTAGCATTTACTGCCGGCTTCGTCAAGACTTGCACGTGTGGTCTTAATATTATCTTGACACCTTGATTTAGGTTTAGAGTATGTAGCGGGTGAATTTGAGTCTGAAGGAGTGTGATCTTTGTCAGTTGCATTCCCATGGTCTTAACAAAAAATCCCTTTGGGTTTTTTTATACTTGGAATTACTCTTGCACTCTATGGCTGCTTTAAATTGTATCTGCTCCCTGTACCCTGCGAGTAATGGGTGTCCTTCATAACCTTTGTGTTAGTTTCTACAGCCACACGCTTGTTTGCAAAACACCAGGTGACATCTGTGTCTGTGTAATCCATTCCTCACAGGTGTTGTTGTTCCTGGAGAACTACAGTTCTGCTGGTTGTTGGGTTTGATTTGTTGTGGCAATGCTGTGTCTAATGCCTTTCTAGAAAACAGTCCGATGACCAGCTGAGGCATTTTCTTCTTGTATTTTAAACTCATATTGAGGCTGTAATAAGGCAACTGAACCTTACTTCTAAACGTTTATCAGCACCTTTCACGAGAAAATATTGTGTTACTTAAAGAGGTAGTCACCTGACAGTTTTCCTGGCCTGTAGCCCGATTCCTTTGAGAATTACAATGCTGTGAAAACAAGCGATGCCCTTAGAAGCCAATGCCAAGTTGGCTGCAGGTTCAACAAAGGTGTTGGCTTTGGCTGGGGAGCAGTGGGCAGCAGACTGGGGAGGCTGGCAAGGGAGCTTACAGGGCCAGCACTTCCAGGAACCTGCCTGTGTTCTGCAGGCACTTTTGTCACTGGTGTGCTTCTGAGCAAAAGCCTTTTGTTACAGATAACAGGTTATTTGTACACATGAAAATACGGCTATTTGTTCTATTCCTCTTAAAGCTCACTTGCTGTTGGCCACTTTACATCATCCTTGCTACTTCCTTATCTGTTGTGTTTTATGAATCATCTGCCAGTGGCCACTTTGATCCTGAAGGCTTCTTACCTGTGTGGTATTTGGATCTTATCAGGAAGAAGGCCAGTTTTTTTTCTCTGTGTTTAGTGTACGGTTAGGAGCTGTAGCAGGAAGAAAAACAGCTTGTTTCTAAAATTTGCTAGTGTAAACGTGCTCTAAAATTAGGGAGTCTCCAAGATTTGCACTTGGCGATATGTTTGGCTAAACTTAGAGAATCCTTTTGGAAAAGTGTATCTTGAGTACTTCAGTTCCTGCGACCCCTTTGAAGTGATGGTTTTGAGATCCAATTCTTAATTATTTCACTCTGTACAGAAACCCAAGCAGCAGGAACAAGCATAACTCATCTGAAAAAAAAAAAAGACTCTTTGACGTGCACTTTCACAATTTTCTGAAGTAACATGTTGCCAAAAGTATGCAGAAATGTCTTTGACAGGAATGTTTTTGCTTTGCTTGCAGGGTTACACCAAGTCCATTGACATCTGGTCAGTAGGCTGCATCCTGGCAGAGATGCTCTCCAACAGACCCATCTTTCCAGGGAAACACTACCTTGACCAACTTAACCATATCCTTGGTAAGCTTTATCGAAAGGCAGCATTTTTACGTCTTCCTGCCTCTCATCTTTTCTACCAACCAAACTGGTCTTAGTCACTCATCTTTCTCTTGCTGGTCAGTGCATAACACACAGATTGATAGGTCTGTCATCCGCTCCCTGTGTCTGCATCTGCAGAGATTTCTGCAGCTAGTCAGTGATTCAGGGGGCATCTGGAGGAAACTCAACCATTTATTTACTGCATGAGCGGAGGTGTTTCTAAAATAAAAACTGTTGGGTGCAGATCAATATTTGGGAAAAAAAATTACAGGTATGCCACTTAATTGGATCTTTTAAACAGATTTATGTAAACACATTTGTTTACAAGAAAATAACTTAAACCTTTTCAGTAAAGGTTTCTGAAAGTTTCAAGGTGTTCTGTGCTCTTCAAACACTGAGTCTGAAAGCTCCTTCCCAGCAGTTTTAATGTTAAGTTTTAGCAAATGTGATACAATGTGATATATTGCAGATGTGATATATTATGGTTGGACTCGATGATCCGGTAGGTCTCTTCCAACCTGGTAATTCTATGATTCTGTGATTCTGTAACCATTTTAATGTGCTTTTCCTAGAATGCCGATCTCTCTCTTTTTTTAGGTATACTTGGATCCCCGTCCCAAGAAGATTTGAATTGTATAATAAATCTAAAGGCCAGAAACTACTTGCTTTCCCTACCACACAAAAACAAGGTACCCTGGAACAGGCTATTTCCGAATGCTGACCCCAAAGGTATTTTATGTTCTATTATGTTGTATCACATCTTCAGAAATAGAAATGAGCGCCAAAGTAATGGCGGGGTGGGATTTTTAAAACCTCCTTAAGAATTTATCCATGTTGGAAACAGAACAGACAGGTCCTTCATACTGGCTTATCTTTTTAAAGCAGTTTTATAGTGAGCCTAAAATTGCACACAAAAATCCGAAGCATCTTTGTGAGTGAAGAAAAAAGCCCAATCTATTCAATTTTTGCAGTATTTAAAACAGAAGGTACCCTCAGGTTCTGTGCTGAACCCGTGGAAAGGTACTTTAGCAACCACTGGCCCAGGTGATGACAACCCCAGCTGTAGTGGGTGCAGTGTGGTGGGCAGTGAAGGTACCCAGCCCAGTCCCAGGATCAGTCTGCTGCAGCCCTTCCTGCTGCTGCAGCTGCACACGTTCACACCCCTCAGGGCAGCCTGTGTTTAATGTGTAATACCAGTGTTGGTAGCACTTCTGGTGCTTTGGAGTGTGTATTCAACTCTTGCTTGCCTTTTTTTTTTTTTTTTTTTGTTTGTTTCCTCTCAGCACTTGATTTGTTGGATAAAATGTTGACCTTTAATCCTCATAAGCGGATTGAAGTGGAGCAAGCTTTAGCCCATCCTTATCTGGAGCAGTATTATGATCCAAGCGATGAGGTAAAGACATTGTTAAAATGTAAATGGTGATTAAATGAGACAACAGGTTGTTTTCTTCATTAGTTTAAAGAGAGTATTTCTGCTGCTCTAATGGAGCTGGCGAATGACTTGCATCAACTTACCAAAATGTTGTATTTCTTGTTCTAGTGCAACACAATAAATAGATGCAAAGAAATACTTCCTTAAAGTGGAACTCCTCAGCTTGCTGTTGTTTTGTTTCATAATTCGTGAGATAAAGAAGAAGAATAGAGTTTGCCATCAGATTATGCATTTAACCCCCAAAATCTGAGCTCACTGTAGTTTGGTACACAAATCTGATGAGATTTCAGGTTACTTCTGGTGAAGAAGTAGGGGAGGAGGAAATAAATTAGTTTTCTTAAGAGACAGATAAGTTATTCTGGGAAATACAAATGTCAGTTTTTCTTCAGGTAGACTTGTAAGCCTTTAACAAATATTTTAACTTGTGGTTTACATTTGAGTAGATACTTACTGTGGTTTGATTTAAAATTTGCTAAACTAATCTATAAAGTGGCACAGCGGACTCGAAGACATAATTCTTCCTCAAAGACTGCACAGTACAAGATAATTTTGTGAAGTGCATTTTCAGATTTCTTCCCCATACAGGGACTACATGAAATTCAACAGAACAGTAGTATTGGAAAAGTAATGCTGTTTCTCTGTGTTATTAAGCCTGTAGCTGAAGCACCCTTCAAGTTCGATATGGAGTTGGATGACTTACCGAAGGAAAAGCTGAAAGAACTGATTTTTGAGGAAACTGCTAGATTCCAGCCAGGATATCGATCTTAAATTGTGCATAGGTAAAGTCACAGCGATACGGAACCACGTGGGCAGGGGGTCTGTTACTACTAGGGAAATGGAGAACGTACCTTTTCTCTCCATAGCACAGCTGTCTATGAAAGGATAGCATTAGGCTTGTTTGTTTGACCTCAGTCCTATTCTGGTGCTGAAGAAGTTTAGTTTTGCGTGTAATGTTGAAGGGTCTCTAGGGAATCTAGGCTGTTGGCTGAGATGTTTACTTAGTTTGTAGGTTACATTTAAGGAATAAGAATTACATTTAAATGGTGCTTCTCGGAATAGAAGCTATGGTAACCCTTCGAAATGCAAATTTTATTCAAAGAAACATTTTAAGGGAGCAGTGTTCTTCATGTATTACAGACTGCTCTGTCATATGGCCTCATGCGTTTTAAAAAAAGTCTCCCTTAAATGTTAATGTACTGTGGAGAAATCTTTTGGGGTGGGGGGAACACCATTGAAGATTCAGTATGGTTTAATTTCAGTGCCTCTAAAATAATGTGAGTAAATAAGAATAGGTATCTAAATATTTATAAATCAGTTATGATTAATCTTCCTAACCTGTTGAAGATTTAAAATTTTAATCTAAAAGGTAATGTACTGGTGTCACTGTCTTTGACTTGGGGTTTAGTTTTTTTGATCAATGAACGTAAATGGTCTTCATGTACCATGAAGCTTGCAAGTTTTGTACAAAGTTGGTCAAATACTAACTTGAATAATTTTTTTTAATACTTAGTCATAGAATCACAAAATGGTTTGGGTTAGAAGGGGCATTTAAAGACCAGTCCAACCCCCTGCCCTGAGCAGGGACGTCCCCAACTCAAACAAGTTTCTCAGAGCCCCATCCAGCCTGGCCTTGAACACCTCCAGGGATGGAACATCTACCACCTCACTGTACAGCCTGAGCCAATGTTTCACTACCCTCAGCATAAAAAAACCCATCTCTTCATTGTATCTACTCTTGTGAAACTTTGGTACAGTGAATAGCTTAAAGTGTCAAGGTTTTGTGATGTGAAAAGAGAAACAAGAAGCCAACCCAATCTAGATTGCCTTTTGGTCTTAAAAGTAGTTGCTGTGCTATTCTTAGTCTGCAGCAGTATTCCACAATCACTGTTTTTTGTTGGTGATTTAGCAGAAAGCTTAAGTTTTCAGCCAGTGAACTTCCTCACTGCAAGAAATCCATGAAAGAAAGAGAAACAAAAAAAGCAGAGGAAACTTTTGAAAATAGTTTTAACTTAAATGGGGTAACTCTGGCTGCCGCTGGCTTGAATATCCCAGTGTGTAGTTCACAAATAAAATAACTTTGATCTTTAGAAATACTGTATTTTGTTTAGCTTAGTTAAACTTACTAGCTAACATCTGAAACTATTTTAATAATGCAAAGTTAGAGCAATCTGAAGCCTGCACCCCTGGAAGAGAATGAGGAGAATGTTTAGGAGTGAGGTGACACCTGTTGTTACTGTGGTGTGAGGGGAGGGAGAGCAAAGCTAACATTGTGGTAAGTTGTAGTTTATGATATCTCTGGCTTGCCTCTTTGTCCAGACCGTACTTACCTGGGTTGTATTAGGGATTAAGGGATAAAAGGATTAGGGATAAAGATATCGGTGATCCAGTGCTAACGGAAATTTTTGGTTTGCTAAAAATGTTACCTTTAAATGCTGCTGGGAAGAGCTTATTTGGCTGTCACAATCCTGAAATCAATATTGTAGTCAACTTGATAACAATACGCTGGTAATTTGCCCCAGTCAATTTGTGGTTAGAATTACTAGCCGTTCCACATCACAGTGGTTTTACATGAGTATCTGACAGCCTAGTGAAGGCCAGTCCCCAGGAGCTGGTGTAAAATGGGCAGTGCCAGGCTCTTCACATGCCTTCTGCCTCTCCCTGCCACCCCTGTGCTTGATCAGCAAACCCTCTTCAGTGTGCTGCTGCTCAAGGGTCACAGCTTCCCCCTGGACAGTAGGCTTTGGAATCAAGAAGCACCGTGAAAATACCAGATTCTTCAGGCGACCAGATGATGTACTCACTTCATTAGTTGTGGTTAATCTTCCTAATCTTTTCAGGTTTCAGAATTTTAACTTAAAATGCAATGTACTGATATTCAGTGTCTCTGACTTGGTTTTTATGTTTATCAGAACTGCCGTCTGACTCACGGTGAATACAGTGCACATAAATCATAGGAACAGGAAAGCAGGCTTGTTCTAGAAGGTGATGTTAAAGCTTTCTTCACTGAAATGTGTCTCTGCTCTTTTTTGTAGGACAAGGACTAAAAGGACTGGGCATGCTCAAACGTTGCTGTTCCTCTTCCCAGTTCTTTATTGTTGGTCATGTCTCGTGGCCTCTCTCAGCTTATCCACTAACTCCTTTGAGCCACTCAGGAGGGCAGTTCCTGGTAGTTTTGGCTTTTCATGCTTTCAATGAATCTTTTAAGCCTGAAGAATTGTAATTGACACTCCTATGCGTAATGCCCATTGTTGAGCTGTTGCAGTACTGGTACTGTAAGTGCACCTACTGCTGGCCGTATTTTAACTGCTTGCTTTCTGGTTTGAAAGATGCAGTGGTTCCTTTCACTCCTGGATCAATATCCAAGAAGATAATTCATTAACCTGTAAGAAGTTTACACCATGAACTATGTTCTTCTGACTTTACTGAAGTCGCTGGCATTTTTTTTTTTTTTTTTTTTTTTTTTTTTTTAGAAAAGCTACTATTCAGGGCACTTTAAGTCAGTGACATCCCAGATTTTTTTGCACTTCCTTTCTAAATAGAAATGGTTAGCATCCGGTGGAGCGTGTACCATTCTGCTATGGATTGATTGCGGCATAAGTCATGTTCATGTTAATGTTACTTATGCACTTGTTTGGGTGTCCTGTGCTGTACATACAGGTATTCTGTACAGCCTAAGAGCCACATAGGAACCCAACCTAATTGAATTCATCTAAGAAACATTTTTTCCATGTGAATATAAAATCTCTACTTTTTTTTCTCCCTGCATCTTCTAAAGGAGATCATTTAAAGTTTAACCATGTTGGAGGCATAGTACTTCCAAAGTTCATACCAGGTAGTAGTGTTTATAAGACTTGTGCAAAGAGAATGAGTGGCAGCTCGCCAGCTTGTATTTACTCACCGTCTGGTGGAAGATTAACAAAGAACATAATGGCACGATGAGCTAGCGGTGCATGCTTTTCTCTGTGGAAGGCATCCATATGTGGTGGCAAGCGAGAAACCAAAATGCGAATGTTAACAAACTCAGTCTGCATACTGCACACCAATGAAACCGCTTCACGTGAGGATTGGTAGTTGTTACATTTGAGTCTAATCACTGACATTCAGAATTCTTGCGGAGAGGAACACTGCATCTTTAAATGAGAAAGTTTGATTTTACTTTTGCTCCTACAGCATGTCAGCATCTCAAGTTCATTTCTTGCAACCTACACTATGGTGATTCGTAATCAAGCCTCCATGAGCTCGTGACATGAAGTACTGTTCTGTTGTCAAGTACTATCAAACTTTTCTGATAATGCTGAGTTAGGACAACCAAACAAAGCTAGCACTAAATAATGTTTAAAATTGTATACCTTTTAATGATCTTTTCAAGTATTTGTTACTGAAATTGTATAATGTGGAGTTTACTAGGTGTCATGTTCCAGTGCAGTGCCTCCTTTTCTTTCCCCACTGCTCTCTGTGGTGAGAAATTTGCCTTGTTTAAAATAATTACTGTGCCCTCGCATGACTGTTAAAGCTTTCTGTGCAAAGATGATTGTCTAAGTGCCACATGCCTATGATTGAGAAAAAGAATAATCTATTGTTACCTCTGAGTTGTGTTCAACTGAAATGCTATTCAACAAATAACTTAGGAAAAATAGTTCTATTTTTAGCTTTTCATATCTCTGCTGTCTTTTTCTCATTTTATTTTGGCAGCAGTGAAGAATGGATTGTATAAAGACTGCTTGCTAATATGAACAAAATGCACTTGTAATTCCTGGAAATAAATTTAAATCTTATATCTTCACATTAACATTAAGAATTAGTTTTTGGTTTCCTCTCGGGTTACGTGTCTGAATGGAAATCAGGTTCAATTGCTACTGTAGGATATAAGGATGCTTGCTGGTAAATAACGCCAGGCTTCCTCGTACCGTGTAGTCTGCTCTTCAAGGAAATCTAGAAAGCCATTAACTTAGACTTCAATAGATAAGGGTGCTTACAAGATTCCATTTCCAAATTTTCTTTTTTTTTCTATAGTTTAAGTGTTAGTCTGCCAAAAGTAATTTTTAACAAGCAAGGGTTCATCCTTAAAGGGCATTTTCTATTCAGAAGTTCCTGTGGTACATAAACCTCTGTTGCGGGGAACACATTAGGAGCATTGTCAGGACACTGCGCAAGTGATCGTTGAATTGTGGTATGGCACCTATGCTGAAAACATTTCTATAGAAATATGCACTTGACTGTTGATACTGGTGTAGAAATTTCTCTGGATGTTTCTACACATCTTTACCAAAACACTTTTCTCGCTCAGTTTTGAAAAGCTGAACTATTTCTAGAATCTCTGCTACTTATACGATCATCATTACTAAAGGAATCATTTTTGGCATGGTTGGAAAGATGACTGTTACTGAAATTCGTAACATCTCCATTTTAATTTATTAAGGAAGAACTTTGGCAGCTTGCTTCACCCTTCTCCTTCCCAATTCTTTTTGTAATAGTTTCTTTAATTTTGGATTTTTGGGGGGCGTAGACGTGCTCTTGCCTTCTGTCACTCCAAGTGAGCAGCCAAGGGCTGGCTCTGCCTAACATCTGGTGCTTTCGGGCTTTCTTCCTTATCTGTTCTTGCTTACTCCAGTTGGCATCCATCAGTACCAGCCACCATGTTCATCCATCTTTTACTGAATTCAATAAACGCTGTTGGGTTGAACTTGTTGATGCACCAAATGCAGAAGTGTGATTTTTTTTTTTTTTCCTGTCAAATTTTGAAAACAGTTTAAAAGAAGGTGCCTCTGACAACACTGTGTTAGGTCATTATTTCATCATTTTACATGGACTTTTTTTTTTCTTTTTTCCTTTAGGTAGTTTTTATATTTTAGAGCAGAGAACAGCAACTCTTAGTCAAAGTAACATGCATGTTTAATGGTAAAGATGTTTGGGAATAAGGAATGTAAACAGTTCACTGTCAAAAACATTCCAACCTTACAGCTGAAGAAAAATATGCAAACATAAAAAAATTCTCATGGATGCTCTGGCAAATAAGCATCTTACTCTGCTGTCCTGACTGTCACCAGACTCTTCTTCATCAATATCCCACATGTATCAAACCCGAAGTGTGCGACACACTACATGGGCTGAGCGGCATGGTGCGCCAGGAGCTTTCGGGAGTAGTCGTGATGGTGTAACTCGGCAGTGGCCAAAGGAAGCCCAAGGAGCTGAGTGTGGTTTTCCTGACTGAGAAGTAGAAAAACCTGTTGTTGCTGCCCACTGTAATATGCTATGATATATTTATACCATGTCGAAGTTGTTTGCTGAGCAACTGTACTATAGATTTAAACTTTATTAATATATATTGCTTATGTTAGCGTAGTTTACATAGTCCTTGGTAATGGATAAATTTATTGTGTTGTTACAGCACAGTGATATGGTATAAATATAGGTCTCTACATACACACCATATACTCCTGAATTTGGTCCCTTGCATAGTACTTTTATATTTGTACAGCAATGTGTTCAAGCAATCCCAGATTTTAAGGGAAATATTTTTGTAAATGCAGTGGTTTAAACAAAAAAGTCCAAACAATCCTTTTACTAAGTTTTAAATAAGTTTGTGGTTCAAAAGGGTTTAGTTAACGATTGAAATCAAGACACTAAATTAGTGAAAAGTGCACATTAGTAAAGTGAAGCTTATAATGGTTTTTGTAGCATGTGCTGTGGTCGAACGAAGTGCAGCATTGGAGGGAGTGTCAAAGCAGGTGACTTTTGTCAGTCTAGAACAAATTTTCGAAGGTTGCAGCTGGTTTACTTACTATTGTTGCCTTTTCTTGTGTTGTATCAGCGTAGAGCACTCTTAAAATACTCAAAACTGCTTTGTCTTTGCTTTGTACTGTTGGTGCCTTCTTAGTCATGTACCCCACAAGTCCCGCATAGCTGATTTAGTTAATGGTAAGTTTAAAATAAAGCAAAGGAAGATTTTATAAAAAAAAAAAAATTCATTTTCTGTATGTTCTTATTCACTGTAACAATTAAACGTTTATATTGTGACAAGATTTGTGATTTGGTTAATCTGTATAGATCAATTGTAAGTAGCAAAAGTTTATATTTCGTCTTATTCTTTTGATGTTGTAAACGTATGTGATTTTCTTTTTTAAATCAGGTAACTTAATGTTCTGTTTTGTTTTTGGCATCTGAATCTTGTAAAAACAACTGCAAAGAAAATCATTAAATTGTGTCCCTGTATTACCAACTCAGCATAGTACTGTGCGTATCTACAATTTTGTGTTGAAAGGAGCTGCTGTTTTATCCACTGTAAATAGACGGATATTTGTTCCATCAGCTTATCTAAAAAGTGACTGTCACTGAGCAGCCTGCGTTGAATATTTGTAACTGCTTGAGTTGTTTGCTCCACTGTGTGATTATCCCAGCTTGAAATTCAATTAGGGAAGCCATCCAAAACCACAGGTGAAGCTTCTTTGTAGACAGGCAGAAATGTTTGATCTTTGGTGCAAGAAAGTTATGAAGTTATTTTGGATTGTTGAGCACAAGGTAATGCAAATGGATCCCTGTATCTGTGATGATTCACACACTTCTGATGTGATATTCATGCAGCTCTTGCGCTCTCCCTGTGAAATCTTGCAACTCATTACTTGAGCAATCCTTAGAGAGCAAATGCTTTCATTTTACTACAGAAAGGTTCTTTTTAGGCCAAGGGTTTGAAAAGTGGCATTTCTGGAAGTGATGCAAGTAGGCTTATATCAACGTAAGAGGCTTTTAATGAGTTTTTAACATTTGTGTGGTTTTTTTTGGTTTTTTTTTTTTTTTTTAGCCTAATATCAGACTGTGACAAAGAAGTGAACTCTTAAAAGGTGTTGTTGGATAGTGGCAGCCAGAAACTGCTCTAATATAAAATGCAGAAAATGTGGCCTGAAACTGAAGAGAGCTTAGCTGTACCTGACAGGTCTGGAACAACTCTGAGAGTTGGCCTGTCAAAGTCCATAAGTCCATCCCCTCTTCCGCTTTCACAGCAGAGTACGTAGTTTTCTCCCTAGAATATTATAGGATTTCATTTTTGCCATAGATGGGTTTGTGCATGTTGATAATTTTTCGTTGATGGTGGCTGCCTCTCGCTGTCTTTGTTCCCTCTAGCAGGATGCTGTGTCCACTCCTGTGGATACTTCACTGAGTTACTTCAAGGTGCAAGTGCCCTGCAGAGGTTTTAATAAGCTGCTGGTTGACTTGATGCTCTTGTAATCCTTGTTAAGTAGGGTTAGCTTGAAAAATCAAGCATGTTTCCTGTATTTCACCAGAATTGGATACTGATCCTCTCTCTGAGCTTCAAGTGTGGTGGACGGTCTTAAACTCCTGGAGCCCAAGACCGTGAAGATGGGCGCTTGGGTCTGGGTGTGGACTTGTGGTTCATATGGGCTGGTCCCTGGGTGCTGCGGAAGCCAAGCTGCCTGTGCTGGGGAGGGCTTGTGAGATAGCTTTCGAATACAAGCTCTGTTTATTGGAAGAGAAACTAGTGTAGGTGATGTCAGGAAGCTTTGTAGACCCCAGGTTCTTCTCTGCAGACCAAAGATGCCTGCTTCTGTGTTGCATGTTTCATTTTCAGTTATTCTTTCTGCTAAACTGTATTTGCATAACGCTTGACACGCTTAAGAAAAGGTGTGTAGAATGACTTGGGAACTTCATGGCATCACTGTGTTGGGTCTGTTGATGAGTACCGTGCTCTGATGGGTCTTTTCACCACACATGAATGTCGTTCCTAGCTTCAGAAGAGTTCCAGAGCTTGAATTCCAGTTCCAGAGGTGGCTGTGGCGAGTGCACACAACATCCTGGTGCTGGAGGCGGCTGGCATTCATGTCCCTCTCCATCAGAAACGCAGCTCTGCTTGGGCAGAGTTCCTGTGGACACTCGTCTTGGAACCAGGTCTAAGAACTGTTGTGTAACCCCTCTCTCTTTCCCCTCTCTAAGTCACTGATGACATTCCTTCAGGCATTTTCCAGAACTCTACCACTTTTTTCAGTATATTTTGCTATTGGCTATTTACTTTTCTCTTTGTCTTCCTGTTCAAAGAGACTAAATTGAGTCCCTCTTTCTTCTGTAGGATTTGTGAGCTTTCTGATGATAAATGCTAGATTACTGATTCTGTTTATTTAGATGATATGACCTCAGTGAAGAGGTAAGCAAGAAAGCTGGAAGTTCTCTTGAGACTTCCTGTTGGAAGCACTGCATGGGATCTGGGATCTGGATGGGGATGTCCAAGCAGGTGATAGAATAAGTAGAGGTAAGGAGGGGAAAGGATGTGGCATGAAACCCCATTTCACAGGGTTTCTTTGTTCCACAAAGAGCCAATTTCTCTTACATTCTTTCCATTTCCATCTAATTAATTGGTCTGGCAGAGAAATGTGTGATCCTTCTAGCTTTTCACTTCATACAGAGGGACCTTTTGTTTGTACATGAAGGCTGAAGAAGAAGTCCTGTTCCAAATTTCCTAGAAAAGAGCAAGAAATATCTTGACAGCATGTGGGGTTTGCGGCATTTTCTCATCTGAATATAGAGAGTTAGAGACTTTCATTTATCCCTTGCGTCTTCCTGTGAGATTGTGGGACACAAATGTATTGGCTGCCAACTGGAATTGTAATTCTCCAATCTCGTCCCCTTGCTGCTGGGATTGGGCTGCCCTTTGACCTTGCCGAGTTCCTCTCTTCCCTCACTGCTGCTCTTCTGTGGGGTTTTACGCTGTCCACATCAGTATTTGTCTCCAAAGCCTTGACTTGATCACTTCACTTCGTTGCTCTTTTCCTTATCTCGCGGGGCTGTACATTACTGACAGTATTACGGCTCCGCTTTTGTTTGCCCATTTTATTTTTCTCTGCTGTAAAGCTGAGCCAAGGACACAGCTGCGCTTCCCAGCGCTGGCTGCAGCTGCTGGCTCTGGGGAGAGAACGCGGAGCAGCTCCTCCAGCGGCGCTGCACCCCACGCTGCTGGTAGTGCCACCTGACCATGTTAACACTGACCTTGAATACACAACCCAGAAATAACAATGGAAAACTTCAGTCTCTCTAGCCTTGATGAGTGCTGCAGCACATCTGAAAACCATTTCAAAAGTCAGGCTTTTCTGAAAAACCCAACACTGTAAAAGAATGTCATAGAAAAATTTAAATTTGCTCTTGCTGCAGTACTTGGGATGCACCTTTTATAAGGGGTGTTTTTTTTATTAGATCCAAGACTAACTACTTGTTCTGCAGATGTTTTTCTGCCTTAAAACTGCAAATGCAGAAATGCTGAATATTCAGAATTTTGGCTTTTGATACTTACTGAACTGATTATATCGCAAGTGAGCCGAATGATTCAGGGGAAGGTTTTTTTAGCCAAGCCTTTTTCCTAGCTCACCTTCAATTCCAATAGCTGGTTTTTAAGAGGAAATTGTGACTAAAACCCCTTCCTATATTCTTGCAAGTGTTAAAACTCACAAACATTCTAACTTTTAGTTGAGACACCGCAGACTCAAGACTTCAGACTTCATGCTTTTTAATGCATTTTGTGTTTTTAACAAGCTTTTTGTTAGTTTTTGTGCATATCTACTTCTGCAGGCTTTTGAATAGGTGTAACACTGCAGTGGAGGGAACACACACTTTTGCCGGCCAGTTTACACGCTCAAAAATAGTTCAGTGAATATTGTTGGTGTCACTGCAGCTGCATGTTCCAGTTCTGTGTTTGCTCTCCCATGCAGTGTAAACACAGCACTCTAGACCGAAGTGTGGTGATACAGGAAAACACAACTGTGGCCATTTCTTAAGGCTTTCTTTTGTAGCTAAACTTAATTTATAAACTTGTTCTTGAAAGTATGTTTGGTATTTGGGGAGAACTGTATTAAGCTGTTTTTACAGCTGACTGGGTGACATCTCTCGGTATAATGCGCTGTTGTTCCAACGTAGCAAAGGTCTGCAGAATTCATGTGTGCTCAACTTAATCACTGATTTTCTTCTTGTGACGATAAATGGCATTGTACCAAAAGCAATATATCCTGTGAGTAGTTAGTAGTGGTAATAATTATTACTGTTCAGCTTTTACTTTCATTGTCTTTCCAGCCACTAGCATGGATTGTATACATTAACAGTTGCTCCAGGCTATTAAGGATGTCTAGGGGTGAAAAAGGGTCCTACAAAATACTTGTGTGTTGTTTTTTTTTTTTTTTTGAGTCTGCTGCTGTGCTTGGAAGCAGAGAAGGTCTGCATCTGATGCTACATTCAGCTTATTTCTTCTGAGTCTTAACATAAGAATACATCTAAGTCTAGAGTGTTTCTCCAGAATTGCTTGTCTACAATTTTTCTCTTGAGAAAAACCCAGGCTCAACACCAGCATCATTAGAGCCAAGGATTCTAAGAGAGCAGAAGGGCTTTTTTTTCCCTCTGCCCATTTTTGGGATTCTGCTAAGCTGTGCTCAGCCTTATTAGATCACAGCACTCTAGAAAGACTTGCGGAGTGCTGCAACTGGTTTTGCTCACCAACTACTTAACTCAAGACCAGATAAGAACACACAGGCAATATGCAATGCGTGGGAACTCTCTAGTCTGAAGTTCTGTCCCTCCTAGCCCCCCAGTAGCAATTCCTGGCTCTGCAAGTAAACCAGCCCTGGATAACTTTCCTTAAAAGAGGGAGGCTTTGTTTTTCCTTTCTGGGTGCTCAGAAGGGTGAGATATTACAACAGTTATCTCCCCACCACTTGCACTTGACTGCTGGTGTGGGTGTTTATCATCATGAAGTGTCACTGTACAAAACCTTTCATGCTGTAGAAATAACAGGGCTGAAGAACTTGCTCTTCTCAATATGTATATTCCTCCTGACTTTTCTGTGGAAAACTACTTGTTCTCCATTATAACTTCATAGCTTTCCTGCGCTCTGTGCACATTTTTCTCTGCTGCCTCCTACTCTTCTTAGATGTGACTTATTTTACTGCTAATGATGTTATAAAAGCTGTAGTACTACAGGTGTCATGTGGTAACTTGTAAATAAAATTACTGTAAACACACAGTCTAGTTCTTCGTGGTGCTGCTCTGTAAATGCATGACATTGCCTTAGCTGCAGATCTTAACTGTGCCTTCCTGAAGGACCTGTGCTTGCTCTTGGTGATTATAAAGCTGGTGTCCGTTTCCTTTCACAAGGAACCCTTTGGTGCCTCCACAGCAATCTGGCCCTAGTAACAAGTTCCAGGCAACTACAGCATTGATGGGAGTTCTTTCTAGGTAGTAACTTTCCAACGTAATTTGCCAGATGACAGCAAATCAACACTTATGTCCAACTCGTTGTCAGTGGAGTAATAATACATTTTTACGTAAATATCTCTTAACAGTTTGTAGAGCAAGTAGTGAACACAGGATGATTTACGGTTGAAAGCTGATTAGGAAACTGTTGCTGTGGCAGCGTTTTGTCCTTGGAGCCTGTCTGCTCCAGCAAAGGACTGTCTGTTTCCTATCCAAACGAAAAAAAAAAATGGAAGAGCTCTGACCTGTGCAAAGAACACAAAGCATTGTTTTTTCTAAACTAAAACAGATAATGTTGCTGTACTGCCTTCTCTTTGTGGTCGGCACACTGTTAGAAATGGAGCCACAAAGCTGTGTGGCTGGCTTCAGGGGTGCAAGCAGGAGAGAAGGTCCTGCCAGGAGCTGGTGGGGACCGGGACCCATTTGGGAACAATTCCCCTTTCCCTTCTAGGAAACAGTCCTGATAGGATCTATTTCACAGTCAGACGTTAAGCTCTTCAGAACAGTTTGCCTTTGCGTATTGTGGAGAACCTGTCAGTCAGTCAGTGTAGGAATAAATTCTGTGTTAAGGGTTTTCACGCCTTTTCCTTGGGGGATGGATGTTTTAGTCCTACAGAATACTTCAAAAGAATGTTCAAATGGCTGGATTTTCTGCAGTGTTGTAGAGAGAAGCAACTTGTCATTCCAGCTACCTGAAGCTCCTGTCAGCTCTCTGTTCCCATGCAGGTAACCCCCACTTCTACCACTTACCATGGAAGAGGCTTTTGGAACTGCGTGTCCGAGCTGGGGCAGGAGGGATGGAGAGCAGAGTGATCGGTTGTTGGGATGTGCGGTCCTGGATGCTCTCCTGTTGTGGTACCACTATGGAATCTTCCTCTGTAGTGCTGTCTACCCTGTCCCTCTGGCTTCATCCCTCGGTTTTTCCCACCAGTGCAGACTAAATGATGTTGCTTGTGGGTGTCTTATTTGTGACTGATGAGATTTTCCTTCCTCATTCACTCTTTAACTTCATCTGGAAGCAGAGTTCACCCCAGCTTTAATTCTGAAATCTGTTGTTTTCCTTTTTTGATGAGAACTTGGTAGTTCTTAATGTTGAGGTTTTCAGTAGGCAAAGGAGACTTCTTCTTGAGACCATAATAAAAACCTTGGGAAGGACCTTTGCCTGTGCTACCTTTGTGCAGTGGAGACGGCAGAGGGATAAATCAGAACAGATTTTTCCTTTCCTTTGTGTATTGCGGTGACAGCCATCAGCAGCACACTAATTTGGAAAAAACTTTGTAGAAAACTGCTCATGTTTAGCAACATTTTGTGTATTCGCTTTTAGAAATAGTCATCCTGATGGTCTGTAGTGCAAGCACAGTTGTTTGGAGGGACAGGCGAGAGCAATGCACTGACAGAGTCTGGAGTTCTCAAACTGCCCAGGTAGGGAAGAGTAAGCAAGGAGTTGTAGCTCTTTTAACAGCAACTGGTGAGCCAAAAAAAATGCTATGTGATGCCGTGTGCTAACGTTAACTGTGTTCAGAGTTGAAACACTGCCAAATAAATGAGCAAAGAACAAATAATTTGCCCTTCACTTTCAAGATGCAGACAGGGAACAGTTGGGCCACACTCCTTCGTTGCTCTGCTCCAGATGCTGCCAGTCACTCTGCTAATAAGGAACTGTATTAACACATACATTTTTTACTACAACTGCTAAGTCATTAAGAAAATTGTTTTGCACTCAAATCAATCCATTAAGGGGCAGGGGGAATAAATGACCTTCCAGCATTGCTCATGACTTTCAATGACTGGATATGACATATCTGCTTCTCCACTTTCATTGACTCCTGTGATTCTTCACCTTATTCCTCCCTTTAAATCTTCCCTGCAGCTTTTGCGTACAGCCCTTGGGAACCTGATTCTTTTCAAGGTATTTAAGTGAACTGAGACAAATACCATATGGAAACATTTATCTGAAAACAGTTCCACTTAACACAGATCAAACAGTTTCTCAAAGCAGGAGCTGTGACACAGCAGCTTGTGGCCTTTTACCGTAAGGGGTAGTTGAGTTTATTTACAGCAAGCACATTAAATGAAACAATTTGAAGAATAAACATACTCAGAACAATACAGAATAAAATATTGTGTCCCTGACAGCTACTGAATGGCATCTCTGACAAAACACATGAACAAACAAACAGGTACCAGAGAACAAAAGAGCCTCAGAAGCGATGGTTCTGAGTGACTGCAGCCTGTGTGCAGCAGAGCTTGTTTGAAGGTGGCAATTGGAACACATTTGTGTTTTGTGGGTAGAGAGGTGGGCAGCACCAATGAATCCTGTGGCATTTCTTGTGTTGGTGTCTCCATCTGCAAATTGCTGCACCTCTCCTCTAAGATAGTAATGAATTAACCAGGAGAGCCCATTTCAGCTCTTAAGGTGCTTAGTCAGGTTATGAAGTATTGCCTAGGCATTCACTTGCACTAAGAATGGATTCATGGTGACAATTTTTGTGTCAAATTATTGGAATTTGGAATGCATATATTTTGGGTTTGCTTGCCTGTATGAATCACTTGAAGCCCTAGTAATTTTTTCCGTGAAACGTAGTGTGACAGCGTTTCAGTGATCTGGCCTTGCTATTGCCTGCTAACTGTACCTAAATTAGAGAAGGGGAAGACTTCATTTGCTTTTCTTTTGGAGTGCACCCTTCCACGCCTTAGAGTATCTTTAGAATAAAATAATCTTCAGGTGAACTAGTAAAAATTACAAACTCTGCATGGTCTCTTCAAGGACAATAGATCCCTCTGTTTCACCTTTTCACTTAGGCAGTGAAGAGCTGATATCTAAAAAGCTTGAGGAAAATAAATAATGTAAACCCAGCTCCTACCCTCCTATAAACACAATTTCTGTATCCTGCTGGGGACTGAACCACAACTGTCAGTGTCCAGGGCTCGGCAGGCAGCAGAAGTGAAGTGCTCCTGGGTGGTTTTTATTACACTAGCCCAAAAGCTGGATTAACCCAGTGCCCTGCCTCCCTCAGGAAGTAATGAGTGCAGCCAGAGGTGCCCTACCTGGCATCCTCTTGCAATGATTTTCCCTTTTTCAATTTGTTGTCTTCTGTAATCTGTTTTTGGTGGTTTTGGTTTTTTTTTTTGGTTTGTTTTCTTTCTTTACTCCTTTCAGACCTAAAGGCTGTCCTGGAGTCAGGTTAGTGCCCGGCCTCAGCTGGAGAACCAGCAGTCCATCATGAGAACTTTCTGTAACTATTTGCAATTCTACGATAGCTTTGCCCAATGTGTGTCCAGCAAGCCCAGGTAACCACAGGAAAATGCAGGTTAGAAGAAAGCTCTGAAGGTCCAGCCTGGTCCAGCCTGAGCTGCAGTGATGGAGATACGGTGACTTGAGCCACCTTTGGACCTGCCCAAGGAAAAGGAGGTGAATGCAGATCATTTCTCTTGCTTTCTAATTTTTGCAGGTCTTAAGAAATACATTAACTGATGAAGTCAGAGATCTAGCCACAGAATTTACCCTTTTGCAATTGTTTTCACCCATACTTCAGTCACATTGTCCATGAGCTCTACAGGGCGCTACCCCTCACAACATCCTTTCTTCTGTTTTGACTGGTAGATACTGGGAGCAGAGAGCATCATTCACACTTGTACAGAGCCTGTAGCTGCTGCAGAGAGGCGAACAATGAACCCCTCCTCGCTGTCCAGGCTGCCTGTCCTGGTACCACCACCCTTTCTGCTGTTCCTTCTCGCGGGCTAAGCTTTCATTATTCTTGTACTACCCATTTGCACGTATCAAGCTCTGGATTTCACACTTAATCTATATTCTAGAAAACAAAAACGTTTTCTGTAAGGTTTGCTATTCATTTTGTCTGCAGGCCATCTTGTATAGTATCCAGAGAGGAAAAAGAGCAGAGAGAAAATTGGCCCTAGAAAAGATGTAATAATATTTTTTATCCTGCCTCCCACTAGAAGCCTTACCTGGTAAAGGAAAAGCATAGAAGTTGCTTCGACCTTATGTGCTTTAAAAGCTCTACTGCCTCTTCCCCTAATTGCAAAACTGCTGGAATGAGCATGGTCTGTAGTTGGGCCATCTGCTGGTGGAAAGCTGGCATGAATAGTGTTTAGATAAACCAAACCTTCGCTGAAGAGCAGTTAAATGTGATGATTGAATGGTAAAATTCATAATAATGATATCTAGAGTGTTCTGAAAAAAAAAAATCATATAAATCCTCTATTCAAAGGATGGCTGAGCAGCGTCTTGACAAGGATACCAGGGAGCACAATAGCAAAACTCAGGATGCAAAATGGGTTTCAAAAAAGCAAAGAGCAAGCACGATTTTGACAGTTGTTATGCACTACATGCCAGCACTGCCACAACTTGTTTTGAATACACTGATGCAGAAACAAATGCTGAAGACTGTGACCTGTAGGCAGTAGGAATACCTGAGTACCAGCCTCTCCAAAACTTGGATACCGACTGAGATGGCATTGCAGTATTTGCATTTCACTTCTGTATTATCAGCTTTCTGTCCAGATATGCTGCAGAACATGGAGCAGCAGAGTTACCTCTGCCTTTATTTTAAGTAATAGTTATTGTGTATTGTGACATACGCCTGGTAACTATTATGCTTAGTGCTGGATGTGGCTGACTTGAGCTGATGTAAGACAGCCTTTTATAGCTGCCTCCCACCTGTGTTCCAGTTGTTTGAAATGCTAACCATGCTGTGGTTGAAAAGAAGGTCCAAGTCCCCTTTGCAATGGCCAGGTCACCCCATTCTGCTCTCATCCTCTTCCCAGTGCTGCCTCACTGGGTTACAAGCCACACTGGTGACTGTGCCAGGCTCAGAAAGCAGTTTGACAAACATGTGACTACCAGAGCAGAACAGAGTGAGTGTTCAGTAGCTGTGCAGCACGGTGCATAACACGCTGTGTATGTGCTGTGTGCACAGGGCCTCTGACAAAGCAACACACTTAATGCCAATATTTTTCCTTGGTACAAAATCTAGCAAGGAATCCCTCATACAAAATCGTAGTGAGCAAATTTGATTTATGAAACGCAGATGATGCCCACAGAAAGAATGGGGCTTTGATACTATTATCTCACTGTGTATCAGTCTTGCAAACCTGAGGTTTTCAGATTTCTGAGCACATCTGCAGGGGATATAAATAGAACTCAAGATATGGAATGTGCTTGAGCTTGGCACTTGCATTATGAGGTAAGGCTGCTTTGTCACTCACCTTTGGATATCATGGATGCTCTGTATGATGTAGCAAGTGAGACTGCTCTTCCCGGGCATGTTTTGCTGGGGCCTGTGACTCCTTGGAAATGAGCACTTTCTTTGTTTCCCCATCATATGGATCAGGGGTTGTGTCTTTCATATCAAGGCTACCAAAATACATGTGCAACTAACCTCATCTGGAAACATAATTTGCATTCTCTTGCTCTCTGCAATCTTGCATCTCTGAGCTTATTTTTAGAGAGATGAATGCAATTTCTGATGTGACTGTTAGAAGTTCTATTCAGTAATATATAAGCTGATATGCACCAGGACAGAAAATCCAGCATAACCTGTCAGCTTACTGCCTTCCTGCCACCAGCCTGAAGGTGCTAAGAGGGAACAACTTGATTTTCTTGCAATCTGAAGAAAATACATAGTTGTGCTATGCACCAAAATAGGAACTTACGTAATCAGGCTATGAACAAGTGACTTGCTGAGCTGTGTGGTCAGTGGGTCCAGGTACTGGCAGCTTCTGTAATTCCTGATATGTGTTTTCTCCTTTCCTGTGCTGAGTTCATGGTTTGAGTGCTTAGGCAGTCAAATCAAGGCAGTCACTGAACACACTTCTAGTTCAGGGATAGTGGAAAGAGCTCTACAGGAAACAACTGAAAAGTATCTGCTTTTTCTTCCATTTAAATATTAACATTTTATTTTAAATGAAAAAAATGGTTTAAAGAGGGAAACTCCCTTCAGCCAAAAATAAACATTCTAAGCAATTCTTGAAGCCAAGTGGCAGGTTACTTCACTGGCCACAACAGGCTGATCATGAGCAGCAATGTGAGTCCAGGCTGAAGTTTAAAAGTGCTGATAGATGCTTGTTCTCACTACGTGTGGCTGAAGCTTCTCTTAGAGTAAGGAGGAAGACGTAATGAAATGCTACGATTGATGGTGTAACACAGGGAAATGGGCAATGCTTGCCTGAGCTAATCTTGTCTTTCACCAGTCTCCCTTTTCTCTATTACCAGAAACATTCGACCCCCATGTTCTAAAAGTTATGAAGGAACTTCACACATTTATTTATCAATATTTATATAAGGACAATGATAAGAAGATGCAACGTGTTATAAAAAAAAATCAGTACAGTTTCAGCCACGAGATGGAGCCAGCACAGTACAGCGACATCTTGGCAGCTGAAGAAAACCTTATGTGCTACTTTGTCTTTAAATTCTTCAGCAGCTTTAAGAGGATTGTTCCCTTCTCACTTGGTTACTGACATAGTATTGGAGAAAACAAAACCCAGAAATACCTGAAAGTTGAAGTATAGCACTCGTATATAAATAATTCCTTTTGCTAGGGTGGTTGGACTCAATGAGCCTGGAGATCTTTTCCAACCTTGTGATTCCAACCTATCAATGAAACTCTTACAGCTAATCTGATCAAGAAAAATAAAAATCAGTGATGCTTCTTTCTTGACCCCAAACAAAACTATTCTTTAGACTCAGTTGTACTCCAGGGGTTTATGGAATTGAGTTGAGAAAAAGAAAGAAGGAAATATTAAGAGGCGTGAAACATTAAGAAGTGGCTAATAAGGCTTTTTGGTTAATCTTAGAGCAGCAGGTGTATCAGTACAAGCAAGGCAGGCCTAGCAGCTACCACAGTGAATTTGATACTTTAAAAATCCCAGTGTGCAGGACAGGAAGACAAGGGTTGGTCTGGACATTTCCCTTCCAGCAATCTCTTTAGACACGTTTTAGATAGATTATTCAAAAGAAATTAATCAGTTAGTCCTGCCTACAGTGTCATAGTGTACAATCCTGTGTTCTGACAGGCACAGAGCACCTATTTTCTTCTTATACTACTGTTCTCTTCACTCTCCGTCTCGTTCAGTTTCAAAGTTACGCTAGACTCATGCTAATTACTAGAGAAGCTTTTCTTTTTGTCCTTCTCCAGTAGAAAATTCCTGAGGCCAACACTACTTTTTACTTTGTGTAGTCATCTCGACATTGCAGAAATGAATAACCTCTTTAATAATATCCATCTTCATATAATTCTAGATGCCTTGTTGCATTTTGCCCCATTAAAAAATGGGCTGTCTATCACAGAAATCAACCCAGATTAATGGGAACAGAAATATTTTCTTAGCATTGTATAAGTTATCATTGTCTAAAACCAGCTATAAGATTGGGTCTGGGGTTTGGCCTCCTGTTTCTATCAGACCAATTAGACCATATTACCTCTTCCAGAAGGCCATTTGGTTTATATTCTCTTAAACACCAAAGATTTTCGCATCTAATTTGCTTTTAACTTTTTTTAACTTTACTATAAGTTCCTAGTAAGTTATTGAAAGTGGAGTTACAACTTAAAAAATTTAGCTCTGTCTCTGGTGTATCTGAAATGTTATTTGTCATTTGGGGAAGGGAACAGACTCATCAAAGTTTTGTTTCCCTCTCTATAAGGTTTCTCTAGGCTTTGAGCTTTGCATATGTCCTTGCTTGTATTCATGTTCTTGAAGTGGGAATAGCAATTCTGAAAGGCCTTCGGGGACCCCAATGAAGAATCAGTTGAACACCCAGCAACCAACCACCCAGACAGGATCTTCAGACCGTCTAAATAAGAAAAGAACAGTCCTGCACTTGATGAGGACAAAAATCACTGCTGGAATCTGCAGCTCAAGAAACAGTTTGATAACTCGGAGAACAATCCAAGGAGAGATGTAGAAACAATTTAGAATTTGAAAAACATGCTTTATGAATTGCTATTACTCAAAAGGATCACTTGCTGTCATATCTACGGTGAGTCCTACTGTCTCCTCAGTCCTACAGATGAGGAGGAAAAACAGCTGAAAGATAATACTAAATACATTCAAGGGAGAAATCAGATGTATATCTTTGTCAATGAGAGTAACTAATGACTAGAACAAGGAATTAATGATTTGGAGAGACAAAATGTTCTAGGATGTTTTCCTAAGGGATGTTCTGGTTTAAATGACAAGTAATATCACCAGTCACATGGTTTCTATCTTACAGCGAGTTACCACATGATTACAGTAATCCCCTTGGCTCTGTTTATCTGTGAAACGATAGAACATGCTCAGGCTGGATGCCCTAATCTGGACAGGACATAAAATGAGGATGGAAATATAAGTCTAGGCTTTAAGATGAGAAACACAGCTGGGGAGGGGTGGTAAGGAAGGAAAAAAAGAAACTGAGCAAACCTAAACAAGAAAAAGCTTGAATCCCTGCCTTCAGCCAACTGTTTTGCTTATAGGCAAGCATACACAAAATGTGTTTATACAAAACATCTATCATCAGAAAATTAATCTCTACTTTTCTATGTCTCATAAAACAGAGGTTTAACTTCTCAGATAAGCAACAGCTGGCCACCAGTTAGCCGAGGAGTCTATAGCTGCAGGAAACAGATGACAATACTATAGAAAGGTGGATTTTATAATATGTATGCGTTCACTGAAAAGCATATGTAGTCCATTTACTCTGCTACCTTTTCCTTTTGCTCCAGATACATGTGTCTTCTGCCTCCTTTGCTGCTAAATATTGACAATACATGCTAGTATCTGCTTTTGTTCTTTATAATGCTGTGGTCCTTATAACATGCAATGAGTTTGTATGTGGTGTTGCGCTGGTTTATTGTGTCACCACTCCTGTTTGTGTGCTAAATCGAGATTCAAACGTTCCACTGTGCTGTGTAATTTACTTACCAGGAGAGAACAGCTGCAAAGCTGACGATACCATTTCCAGTCTCATGGTGAAGTGCAGCAGAATTCTTGTCTCCCATCTTGCTGTATCTTGCCGGAGGCACAGCCGAGCCCTCTCTGCATCTCAGAATTACCCAGCCACTCTCAGGGGTTCGGAATAGTTATGTCTTTCCACACTTTGGATATGATCTTGACACCTCCCTCCTAAAGGAGCTTCAGATAATTTAAAATAACTACTCTTCTTTCAGAGATCGGGAAGAAGTTATAAAACTACCAAGTTAGGCTCTAGTTCACTGACAGATTTTGTCCAGTCCAGTCGTGTACCAATGCGCTTTCACAATCAGAAATTAAATCCAAATACTAAATTCTGAAACAGGTCGCAGACAAATGTTAAGACTGCCTACCATTTTCATCCTGTTTTCCATCTCCAGTATGCTTTCACACCATTAACTATCAAAACAAGTCTGTATTCGACAGATAAAATGCTTATGTCCCATAAAGAGAAAACCTGAGGTAGGTTGCCCAGACACAGCAAGATTTAGAATCTGAGTTAGGACTGAGAGATACAATATACAGCATGACTGTCTAAATCTACAGTTTTAATTAAAATGAAAGACTTCTTAATGTATATTTTTAGTGCTGCTTTTTGGCCTTGAATCGTCTTTTAAGCAGTCTGAGGCATATTAGAATGAGTCAAAACACTTGCATCCTCAATTTTAGGATTTCATTTCTACTGTATCTCACCTTTGGACCCTGATATGTGAATCCTATAGTTCCAGAGGCTGTAATTGATTGGCTGTGCCAGATAACACACACAAACGGGAACATTTATAAACCCTCCCATGAGAAAAACACTGCTGTTAATTTGAGATAGAGAGTTACCCACATGCAGTCACAAACTACAATTTTCTGTTCTGCTCTTGAATCTCTCTTGACAGACTCCCTGCAAACCCAACAACAGCAGGCAGGATAAAGCAGAAACAACCAGTTGTAGGGCTTCCATGCTTACCAAGCTGGGTAAGTAGCTGCTCACAGTCCCTGCAGCTGCTTTGGCTTTGAGGACAGTCAGAACTTCATGGATCCAGTATCTTTTTCACTCCACAGCTTGGCTGGTACAAGAAACAATTTTCTGAAATCAATACAGTTGTCACATATTCTTACAATCACTGTTTTCCTTATTATGCTCATATCAAGGTAATTATTTTGTTGGACTCGTATTTTTGCTTAAAGACTAAAAGGAGTAAACTGTTACCTCACAGTGAAAGGTCTAGATTTTCTACTGAAACCAAATATTATAAAACCAAATGCTACAAAAAAAAGGCAAATGAATTTAAGGTAGCTACTAAGGTGTGCTGAGGCTTGAAGGACTTGTATGCTAATTCCTTTGTAGGGCTAATTCCCTGGTGAACTTCTCTGTAAGCATATGTACTACACCATATACAAGTAGGATATTTGTGTATCACTCAGTCTGAATATGAGGGAAGTTTAGTTTGCCATTTCAAAAGTCACACAAGAGATGAAAGTAGCATTTCCACAGTGAAAAAGAGCAATTCAGATTTTGCAGGTGACAGATCACCCTGTAGCAGTGTGTATTTCAGCCCTCTGACTAGAGAAAACGTACATACTCTAGATATGTAGCTAGATACTGTAGGTATCTAGAATTGGGCTATACCAACTCTTTTCCTCCTCACATCCATTTATGTCTATATGAGCACATCTTTTTTTTTTTCTTAAGTTTGGTTAAAGTCTCTAAACTTTTTTGACTTAAAATATCCTGGAGAGGCAAAGGAAGAAATGATACTGATATTCTTTCTCCATTTAGATGCCTTTAATGGTCTTTCCTGTCATATTTTTACATTGTCATGTTTTCAGAACGGCTTTTAGTATTTTTGGATGTGATTCACCTACCAGTTCTGTCTCTACAGCACTAAAACACATGGACAAAGACTACATTGCTCCAGTTCCCATTACCTAGTCAATTCCAAAACTACAGGCCATAACCTTGGTTAGAATCCTAATGAGAAACAGCATTACCACCCTCTCCGATTACAGAATTATAGTTCAAGAGAAGTTTCATGATGCAGAGTTCACAATAAAAACCTAGGCAAGAGCTGTCAATGTCAAAACCAGTCTCACTAAAATGGTGCGTATTGTATTGATGATAATATGATTGATATAATTAGGGTACCACATAGGATTTAGTAGTGGTAGTATGGGATCTGCTTTGCTAATCCAGATCAGAGCCCCACTGTGAACGGCAGAATTCGCTCTAAGCCTTTACAATCTAAACAATACAGAAACTGAGATGCAAACACCTAATTTCTTTCACACTTTTAAGTTATTTCCCTGCCTCAGTGGACTGCAGGCAGTACTTTAAAGTACATCACCCTGTATCAGCGGGTCATTGGTACAAGCAGCCTTAACCTGCTACTGAAAGCACTGAATACATCCTTGACTTGTCTTTATCTTAAAGAAAAGAACAAAAAAAGAGAGGAAAAGATGGTATTCTAACAGTGCAGCTTGTGTGTTTGTTACTAGGGAAACAAACAGCAAAGAGAAAGAAACCCTCAGTGTCCTTGTCATTTGGGTCTTTCAGTGGTGAAGCGGGAGCCTGTGTTAAAACAATGGAAACATTGTTCTGCTTTCGGGATCCTTTGCTGTCCTCACTGACTGACAGGCACTTCTTTCTCCCCTTTGCCCATCTTGCCATCTCTGAAAAGCAGAGTCACTCCTATATGCAAGATTAGATTACTGGTTATTTTGTTTTTTACCTCATGTAGATTTTAATTTCTGTTCCTGTGTAACCTGGTCAGCTCCTAACACCTAAACTAAGACTACAACCTGTCTTCCAAGGTAAAGAGAAGAAACACGATGCTGCATTCATATCTGTAGAAAAGCACAGACAGCAGCACCAGAAATTCCAAGTTTGCACTACTTTGAGTCAGTACTGAATCAGAGCATCAGCAAAACTTCAGAGAGTGCACGAGATACTGCAGTATTTGCCACATATGAACACGGGGACCGTGTGCGGCAATGATCCCTGAAGAGGCTTGTGCACATGTGATACGATTGCCTTTGAGGCTCAGCGGCTGTGGTAGGAGCTTTTCCACCAGCACCAGTGACCCAGCGAGGGGTCAATCCGCATTCCTAATCCTCAAGAAAAGGATAAAAGTTGGAACTACAGTAAATATACTGGGGTATAGCAATTAGAACCTGCAAAATATGAGTATCACTGTTACTAACAGGTCAAAGCAATTCTAAAGCATACATACAGGAATATTTTATAGGCAACTGTATGGCAGCTCCATAAATAGAACCATAGAATAGTTTGGGTTGGGAGGGACCTTAAAGATCACCCAGTTCCAACCTCTCTGTGATCGGCAGGAAAAAATAGGGCATAGGATGAGCCATACCGGATAACAACTATGTCCACCTAGTCGGGTATCTTTTGACGGGATAAAGAGTCTGTCTTGTTACAGGACTGTAGTAATAGGCTCTTCAAAATGAAGTAAAAGAAGCGGCTTATTACAGATTCTTAAAAGCCCTTTATGGGATATTTTTACCTTTTAACAGGCTGCTTTTCAAGAAGCATTGCAGGATTTATGTACTCTCTGCACAGAGTCCAATTTAGTATAATTTCTCTGCTAAACCAGGCCACATTCCTGCCTCTTTTTCCATTCCAATTATTACCTTGTTTGTCTTTATCATAGCCCAGTCTAACTGGTACGGATTAGAAAGCTTGATTTGATGCACTCAGAAGTGTACCTAAGTCAGCCAAAAGGTTTGTCACCTTTTCTCCTTTCCACAAGACTACAGCTACTAGCAGAATATTGCAATAAAAGCCCTACTGGAAATACTCATAGATTGCTTGTTTCCGGCTGTTTCAACAAAACATATTTATTCTTTATTTGTGCAATAGTATTTTTTTTACTACTCTTCAAGACCATCCATTAATTTGCTGTTCTTGACAGAACATACAGATGACAGACAAAAGACGCATATGACAAAAATGCATTAACACGTGAATTATACTAAAAAATTGATAGAATAAAATCAACTAGCACATGGTTTATTGATTATAGCCAGTGGCTGAATTGTAATGGATTCTGTTTCTCTAATATCCTGCAAAGTATGGAGGCCCTGTGGGTTAAAACAACTCGATAGTGATCTGAAAAAAAAGAGATGTCAGCACTGACAAGAAGATAAGGAGGCGAAGAAAATTTTATCGATGCTGCATTTATGTAGCATGACAAAAGAGCCCTGCCTCGGGATAGACAGTACAGATGACAGCTCAGTCCCAGGCTCCGTCAGCTTGCATCTCTGTACTCTCTGCCCACTGAAACAGAAGAGCACAGCCAAAATAAACCAGGGCCCAGCTTCTATTTACCTTTTAAAGAAAAGCAAGATCGTTGCTACCAGCCCTCGGGTGCTTCATGAGTCATGTGAGTCATATTTTTGTTTCTTTAATCAGCAAAATTGTTCTTTCATACCTTAAAAGCTGTGGGGTTGTTTTTTTTTTTTTTTTTTGTAAACAGTGAGCTCTCCCCAAAACACGCGTGAGTGCTGGTCTTTTCTCTCAAATGACAAACATCAGGATGAGGGGAAATGGCCTCAGATTGCACTGGGGGAGGTTTAGATTGGATATTAGGGGACTTTTTACAAGGGCATGTACTGATAGGACAAGGGGGAATGGCTTTAAATTGGAGGAAGATTTGGATTAGGTATTAGGGAGAATTTCTTCACAATGAGGGTGGTGAAGGCCCTGGAAGAAATTGCCCAGAGCAGTGGTGGAGGCCAGGTTGGATGGGGCTTGGAGCCCCTGATCCAGTGGGAGGTGTCCCTGCCCATGGGTGGGGGTGGAACTAAAAGGGTTTTGAGGTCCCTTCCAACCCAAACTGTTCAACGATTCTGCAATTAGGATATATTTCTTTACTGGATGAGTGGTGAAGCATTGGAAGCAGCTGCCCAGGGCAGCAGTGGAGCCCCATGCCTGGAGAGGTTCAAAATCCATGTGACCATGGCACTTGGGGGCACAGTTCAGCGGGCATGGTGAGGATGGACTGGATGCCTTAAGGGCTATTTTCCAGCTTCAACGATTCTATGGCCTATTCTGCACAGCCCTTGGGCTCCTGCAGCCACCCTCCACACGGGACTGAGGGGGAGCATGGGGGCGGGGCCAGGGCAGCAAGGGGCGTGTCCCCAGCTGGAGGGGCGGAGCCAATAGGGGACGGAGCTGTCGCTGTTGGCGAGGGGGCCGAATGGGCGGGGCGAGATCTGTTGGCCCAGCCCACCAAAGGATTAGGGAATTGGGCGGAGCGAAAACGGGGCGGGGTCAGACTAGGGGCGAGACCAACTGCTGTCCCACATGCGGGTTGGTGAAGGGGCGTGGCCAACAGGGAACGTGGTCAAATCCCTTATACACAAAGCCGATTAGCGAGGGGCTGGGCTAAAGAGGGTGTGGCCAAGCGATCATACAGAAAACCACTAAGCGAGGGGGAGGGGCTAAATGGGGAGTGGCTAAGCGCTCACCTGCAAAGCAGATTGGTGGGGGCGGGGCTAAAGGGGGCGGGGCCAACAGCTCATCCGCAAAGCCAATTGGCG
>JAUMJK010001368.1:0-207226 GCA_033558105.1 Coccyzus lansbergi
AATGTTCCTCTCTCACGGTGTCCCCACTCACGATGTCCCCCTCTCACAGTGTCTCCCAATAGTGTTCCCCCCCCCACGTTGTTCCCCTCAGTGTCCCCTTTCACAGCGTTCCCCCCCTCACGGTGTCTCAGTGTCCTGCCCCCTCAGGGTCGTCCCCGTCATCCCCAGTGTTCTCCCTCAGAGTCCCCTCACGGTGCGTGTCGTGTCGTCCCCCCCCCCCAAAGTCTCCTCTCACGGTGTCCCCTCTCACAGTATGTGTCCCCCTCACGGCTTCCCCCCCACGGTGTTTCCCCTCAAGGTGTCCACCTCAGTGTCCCCCCCCCCCTCACGATGTCCCCCTCTTACACTGTCTCCCAATAGTGTTCCCCACCACGATGTTCCCCTCCGTGTCCCCTTTCACAGCGTTCCCCTCCTCACCGTGTCCCTCTCACGGTGCCCACTCTCGGTGTCCTGCCCCGTCAGGGTCCCGCTCACTGTCCCACCCAGTGTCCCCCCACCTCTCACAAAGTCTCCTCTCACAGTGTCCCCTCTCTCAGTGTCCCCTCTCTCAGTGTGTGTGTCCCCCTCTCACAGTGTCCCCCTCAGTGTCCCCCCACTCACGATGTCCCCCCTCTCACAGTGTCTCCCAATAGCGTTCACCCCCACGATGTTCCCCTCCTCACTGTGTCCCTCTCACGGTGCCCACTCTCAGTGTCTTGCCCCCTCAGGGTCCCCCTCACTGTCTCCCTCAGTGTCGTCCCCGTCACCCCCAGTGTTCCCCCCCCTCACGGTGTCCCGCCACCTCTCACAAAGTCTCCTGTCACGGTGTCCCCTCTCATAGCGTCCCCTCACAGTGTCCCCTCTCACAGTATGTGTCCCCCTCACGGCTTCCCCCGCTACGGTGTTTCCCCTCAAGGTGTCCCCCTCAGCGTCCCCCCCATCACGATGTCCCCCTCTCACAGTGTCTCCCAATAACGTTCCCCCCCACGATGTTCCCCTCAGCGTCCCCTTTCACAGCGTTTTCCCCCTCACAGTGCCCACTCTCAGTGTCCTGCCCCCTCAGGGTCCCCCTCAGTGTCGTCCCCGTCCCCCCACCTCTCACAAAGTCTCCTCTCACAGTGTCCCCTCTCACAGTATGTGTCCCCCTCACGGCTTCCCCCCACGGTGTCTCCCCCTAAGGTGTCCCCCTCAGTGTCCCCCTGCTCACGGTGTTCCCCCTCTCACAGTGTCTCCCAACAGTGTTTCCCCCCACGATGTCCCCCCTCAGTGTCCCCTTTCACAGCATCCCCCCGACGGTGTCCCTCTCACGTTGCCCACTCTCAATGTCCTGCCCCCTCAGTGTCCCCCCAGTGTCCCCTCTCACGATGTCTCCTCTCAGGTGTCTCATCTCTCAGTGTCCCCCCTCTCACAGTGTTCCCCCACAGTGTCCCCTTGAACACTGTCCGCCCCACGGTGTCCCTCTCACGGTGACTGCTCTCAATGTTCTGTCCCCTCAGTGTGTCCTTTCTCACTGTCCCCTCACAGTGTTTCCCCCCCCACTGTGTTCCCCCTCATGATGTCCCCTCATGGTGTCCCCTCTCGTAGCATCCACTCTCTCAGTGTCCCACATACAGTGTCCCCCTTCTCACAAAGTCTCCTCTCAGGGTGCTCCCTCTTATAGTGTCTCCTCACAGTGTCCCCTCTCTCAGTGTCCCCCCTCAGTGTCTTCCCCCCCCACGCAGTGCCCCCCTCATGATGTCCCCTCACAGTGTCTTCTCTCTCAGTGTCCCCCGTCCAGTAATCCCCCCTCACAGTGTCCCCTCTAACACTGTACCCCTCAGTGTCCCCTCAAGTTATCCCCTCATGGTGTCCCCTTACAGCATACCCCATCACAGTGTCCCCTCACAGTGTCCCCCACAGGTGTCCTGTACCCCCCCACCAATGCCCCCCCACCAATGTTCCCCCACAGTGTCCCCTCTCAAGGTATCCTCCCTGACAGTGTCCCCTCACAGCATGCCCTGTATGCCCCTTCCATCCCCTCAAAGCCACCCTCCACAGGATCATGTCTCAGTCCCACCACAGATGTCCCCTCTCACTGTCCCCCCCTCAGCGTCCCCTCACAGCCACCCTCCACAGACTCATCTGTGCCCCACTATAGTTATCCCCTCACAGTGACCCCTCATGGGGTCCCCTCACAGCCTCCCAGCCACCGTCCACAGGAACATCCCTCAATTCCACCCTGGATATCCCCCCTCACAATGTCCCCTTCAGTCTCCTCACAGTCATTCTCCACAGGCTCATTTCAGTCTCACCATGGATGTCCCCTCACAGTGTCCCCTCATGGTGTCCCCTTGCAGTCACCCCCATAGATTTATCTCTGTCCTACCACAGATGTCCCTCCTCACTGTTCCCCTCACAGTCACTCCTCGGTCTCACCCCTCAGTCCCACCATAGATGTCCCCTCTCAATGTCCTCCTGGCGGCATTCCCTCTCAGTCTCCCTCACTGTGCCTCCCTTCAGTCCCCACTTTCCCCTCCCAGCCCTGATACAGGTGTTGCCCTTCAACATCCCCTCACAGCATCACCCCCCATTCCCCTCACAGTTGCTCCCCACAGTCTCATCTCTCAGTCCCACCATGGATGTCCTCTCATGGTGTCCCCTCACAGCCACACTCCACATTCTCATCTCTCCGTCCCACTGTGGATGACCCCTCTCAAAGTCCCCCTCACTGCATCCCTTCAGTGTCCGCTCACAGCCACCCTCCACAGTGTCTCTCTGCCCTCAGCCTCCCTGTGGTCCCTTCACAGCCGCCCTCCATGGTCTCATCTCTCCATCCCACCACAGATGTCCCCTCTCGACATCCCCCTTACAGCATCCTCTCACAGTCAACACTCCACCCTCCCTACTCCTTCCCCTTGGATCCTCACAGCTTCCCATCTCAGTCCCACCATGGATATCCCCTCTCACCATCCTTCCCCAGTCTCATGTCTCAGATAGAGAATCATAGAATCACCAGGTTGGAAAAGACCCACCGGATCATCGAGTCCAATCATTCTTATCAATCACTAATCCATGTCCCTCAGCACCTCATCCACCCGTCCCTTAAACCCCTCCAGGGAATGTGACTCAACCCCCTCCCTGGGCAGCCTCTGACAGTGCCCAATGACCTCTTTCTGTGATTTTTTTTTTTCCTAATATTCAGCCTGAACCACCTCTGGTGGAGCTTGAGGCCATATTTGAGCCTCGTGTAGTTGCACTGGCCTCTACTATAAGGCGAGGGACACATCTCCAACCTGCACTGGTCAGGGCTGATCAGGACCAAATCTTTTTGCTTTACACATTCCTTGCAGACTGTCTAGACAGACTTCCCCAGCCTGAAACAGGTTTATAGGACTGGAGCTCACATACTTCTGTGCATTTCCATACTGGTTCCCAACCTGAGAAGCAGGTCGTATAAGTCCCTCTGGCATGCTTGTGCCAATGTGGCAGCAGAGCTCCTCATACCCAAACTGGTTGCTCAGGGCTGTTTTCATTGTCTACGCGTTGATATGTCCCCAAAGACAACCACAACCCGAGGACAGGCTGGAGAAGGGCACCGGGACAATCCTGAGGATGTGCTGATGAAGCCCATGAGCTGAGATGGATAGAGCAGTAATTTTTTTATTGGTTTAAAGGAGATCTATAATGTCATCTTCTTTTGCAAAAAGTGAGTTTACCCTTTGTTTACGGCAAATCTTGAATTCATTACATTTACATGCACTTCATTACATTTACTTGCAAATTCGGTATTTATTTACATGGTGCCGGTCCTTGCTGAGGTCTGACTGTAATCATAGAATCACAGAATCATTAAGGTTAGAAAAGACCTCTAAGCTCATCCAGTCTGACCATAAGCCCAACCCCACCGTGTTTGCTAAACCATGCCCCAAAGAATCATAGAACAACCAGATTGGAAGAGACCCACTGGATCATTGAGTCCAATCATTCCCATCAAACACTAAACCATGTCCCTCAGCACCTCGTCCACCCATCCCTTAAACCCCTCCAGGGAAGGTGAATCAACCACCTCCCTGGGCAGCCTCTGCCAGGGCCCAGTGACCCTTTCTGTGAAAATTTTTTTCCTTATGTCCTTATGTCTTCCCTGGCGTAGCTTGAGGCCATTCCCTCTCGTCCTGTCCCCTGTCACTTGGGAGAAGAGCCCAGCTCCCTCCTCTCCACAACCTCCTTTCAGGTAGTTGCAGAGAGCAATGAGGTCTACCCTCAGCCTCCTCTTCTCCAGGATAAACACCCCCAGCTCTCTCAGCCATTCCTCATAAGGCCTGTCTCTTGTCCCAGAGACTGTTGCTGTAATATAAGGCATTTGGTTATCTTTAGGTTGAGGGACAATGTTGTTGCTGCTGGGAGGGAAAGCAGGTCAGGTTGTCTGTCAGGCACAACCAAGGACAGCAGAGCCCTCCGCTATCTGCCACTTCAGCTCTTCAACAAGTTTAGTTAGTGCATTCTGAACTGCACCTTGGGTGACTTCTTGTGCTTCCCTTGCCTTATGTCACTTGAGGACAACAAACAATTTGCCGGAGACCAGGAGGCCCTCCTAGCATCTTGCTCCCCTTATGATCCTCCTCTCTGCTGCTGCAATAACTCTGCAGCTCTGACATGAAGTCAGGATGGAGATCGACCAATGGGGACAGGACCCAGGTGGTCTCACGGCTACTGGCCAGCTCCAGAGAGATGTTTGTGCTACCTGGTGCTGGGCAACATCCTGATGTTACACCAGCACTGCAGTTCTACCCATACAGGCACCGAGAAAGAGGGCCTGACACCATCACCAAGGCTGCCAGGGCAATGCTGTGCACTCACCACTGGGAATGGGGAGAAGGCTGGAAAACTGCCAGGAGGAGAGGGACCTGGGGGTGTCGGTCAACAGCCGACTGAACATGAGCCAGCAGTGTGCCAAGGTGGCCAAGAAGGCCAATGGCATCCTGGCTTGGATCAGAAATGGTGTGACCAGCAGGTCCAGGGAGGTGATTCTCCCTCTGTACTCAGCACTGGTGAGACTGCTCCTTGAATCCTGTGTTCAGTTCTGGGTCCCTCACCACAAGAAGGATGTTGAGGCTCTGGAGCAAGTCCAGAGAAGAGCCACAAAGCTGGTGAAGGGGCTGGAGAACAGACCCTATGAGGAGCGGCTGAGAGAGCTGGGGGTGTTTAGCCTGGAGAAGAGGAGGCTGAGAGGAGACCTCATTGCTCTCTACAACTACCTGAAGGGAGGTTGTGGAGAGGAGGGAGCTGGGCTCTTCTCCCAAGGGACAGGGGACAGGACAAGATGGAATGGCCTCAAGCTCTGCCAGGGGAGATTTAGGCTGGAGATTAGGAGGAAGTTTTTCACAGAAAGGGTCATTGGGCATTGGAATAGGCTGCCCAGGGAGGGGCTTGATTCACCTTCCCTGGAGGTGTTTAAGGGACGGGTGGATGAGGTCTTGAGGGACTTGGTTTAGCGTTTGATAGGAATGGTTGGACTAGAAGATCCGATGGGTCCCTTCCAACCTGGTTGTTCTATGATTCTATGAAGATGAGAGGACTCATGTAGGTCATCATTCCTCTGCCATGAGCTGGAAGAGCTCCTTTATCCTTACAGCAAGTACCAGAATTGCCACATTGGTGAATTCAGATTGTGGCTGAGAGTCCTGAGTGTGGGAGAGGAAGGATGTGCTTTGGAGAAAAGGAATCTTGTACCCTGGGCAGGAGCATCCAACCACTGCTGTGTCCTGCAACTCCTCTGCAGCAGGATGTCCTCTTGGGATGGCCTCAGTCACCCTCTGCCTTGGGATTAGAACAGCATTGGGTTAATGGCAGGAGTAGGGGGAAGACCTTGGCTGTTATCCAGTACCCCTGGAAACAGGGTGAGGATTAAATACCCCAAAGGCTTCATAGCACTGCAGTGCTCAGCTCACCACAGCCCTTTGGTATCACTATCACAAGAGTCAGATGGTCTCATCCGCTGATGACGCCGAAGAGGACAAGCTCAAACAGAGCAGGAGGACTTTGTGAGACAAAAAGAACATCTTTGAAGGACACTATACAGCAAAGAAACAAGTCCTACCACTGCAAACTTGCACCTAGGATTCCCAAGCCAGACCCCAGCGCACTGCCACCTACTCCTCCAGCTGACGGTTAAGACACTGCATGGATTCCTGAGGGTTTCATCCACAGTGCTTAGGCACAGAAAGGCAGGTGCTTAATGGATAACTCCTTTGTTCAGGGACTGGTTCCAGGACAAGCTGCACAATGAAACCTGCACTGCTGCAGCCCATTTCCAGACTTCCTGCCTCCCAAACTAAACCGCTTAAAGACACAGTTCCCGAGATCCCACCTTCCTTCCCCGGCCAAAACATGGAAGTATCATTTCTGTGGCTCGTGACCTCGAACCCTTACAGTGAAACAATTAACTCTGCTTGAATAACTTCCGAAGAGCTCTGCACAGTAACTTGTAGCACTGTGGCATCACTTGTGCCGTTCTCATCGGCAAGAAGAGTCTTTTTTTATCTGGTAGTGTCATGTCCCAATATCTGGTGGCTTTGCCATCCCTGCATCCTGCCAAATGAAGCTGTTGCAGGCAAAGACACAAACACAGCGCCCGTTACCTCCTTTTCATCCTGGCTGCTGCAGAAGGAGCTGCCGATTCTTCCTCCGAGTGCATCCCTCTGGTTACATGCACCCAGCGCTCATGGGGCTGTGAAGCAACCTTATGTGAAATAACCGTTCTTTCTGGCTTCTGATTTTTGTTTGTACGTGTCGATTCTTGTTGTGTGCAGGAAGTGGTGGTAACCCCTGGGACCGCAATCACAGTGCTCTTTTGTGTTTAGCTGTACGTCTGTGCCTTTCTGCCAACACTCAGCTCCCTGGGCTACCGAGCATAACTAGCATCCCAAGTGGTCTCCTTGCTTCTTTTTATGGCAAACAAAGTACCTGCAGGTGGCCGGCCATGACTTGTAGGTGCTACCCTGTCATTTAATGCTGTTAGGCACTGGTCAGACCTGATTCTCCTTCCTTTTCAGTACCTATTTATTATTTTAAAGCCATTTCCTACCTGATTGTTGAACAGAGGCTAGTGGGGACCGGATGCAAACGTGGAAAACACTGCGAACTGCTCAAAATCCCGCTCATCGTCTGTCGAGCCCATCTTTTCCACCAGCACAGCTCTGCTGTAGAGGAATAATCCATTTAAGAAGTAAGGCTACCTCACCAAAGTGATAGTAACGGTGCAGGAAGACCATGTAGTTTTTTATCATCAACATACTCCAGTCTGTCACTCCAAGTAGTTCTTTTTTCCTGCATCCAAAATGTGAAGACATTTTGCTGGTGTTGGCCTGTAATTGTGCCACGCCTGACAAACTGCTATGAGAAAATCACTATTGATCTGTCTTTACACTCTCATCCTGAGTTGCTGCTCTAGAAATCGTAGTTTGCACTTTGCCTGAGACACAGCAGTCCATTTGCTTTACTTTTTAAGAGTCAAACTGCTATGAAAATAATCCGTCTTTGTGCTCTGCTACACCACAGTTGTGTTCACCTGACACCAGCTCTCACCCAGCCCTGCAGTAACTTTGAAAATTGTATTTCTATCCAATAAAAATCTGGGCAATCTGGGCAAGCTTTGCATCTGCCAGCTCCCTGTTAGCAGTTGCAAAGAATGGGTTAGTGGTGGTTTCATAGAATCATAGAACAACCAGGTTGGAAGAGACCCACAGGATCATCGAGTCCAACCATTCCTATCAAACACTAAACCATGTTCCTCAGTACCTCGTCCACCCGTCCCTTAAACTCCTCCAGGGAAGGTGAATCAACTACCTCCCTGGGCAGCCTGTTCCAATGCCCAACGACCCTTTCCGTGAAAAATTTTATCCTAATGTTGAGCGTGAACCTCCCCTGGTGGAGCTTGAGGCCATTCCCTCTTGTCCTGTCCCCTGTCCCTTGGGAAAAGAGCCCAGCTCCCTCCTCTCCACAACCTCCTCTCAGGGAATTGTAGAGAGCAATGAGGTCTCCCCTCAGCCTCCTCTTCTCCAGGATAAACACCCCCAGCTCTCTCAGCCGTTCCTCATAAGGTCTGTTCTCCAGCCCCTTCACCAGCTTTGTGGCTCTTCTCTGGACTCACTCTTTCAGCTAGTGCAGGCCAAAATTAAGACATAAAACTTTCTTTTCTCCTGTGGATTATGGTGAAATATCCCTTCTCTAGGCACATGGAAATGCAGGTGTCCACAGGCACACTCTGGCCATTTGTAATGGGAACATTGCAGCATTTTCCTCCTCCTTCCTCTGCCTTATCCTTCTGTCAAGCACTTGGTCTTCCCCACTATGCAGGCAGTGGGAACAAGCACTTGCAAGCTCTTCAGATGCTGCAGGTCACAGTATGGTATCAGCTTAATCCCAAACGAGTGGTGGTCCAAGTTAACATGCTGAGCTGTGAGCTCCAGAGGTGAGAACTGCTTATGCTCCTGTCTGCCACGATCACTAGAGAATTCACCTCTCACCTCAACCTGTATCTCAGAGAAAGGCTTGTCCTTCTCACCAGAGCTGGTGCCTCCGTCCATTCTTTCTTCTGTTTACTCCATGCACCTCAGAGCAGGGACACTTTGGCACCTTTGATGCTCTGCCCAGAGGTGGGGGACTGGGCAACCCCCTGTCCCTTAAGAATCATAGAAACACAGAATCACCAGATTAGAAAAGACCTACTGGATCATCAAGTCCAAGATTTCTCTGCACCCTGTGCTCTCTCCACGCGGACATTGCAAAGACAAGATCAGAGACTCAGCCCATTTTACCACACTAAGCATTGCTCCTTTCAATCAAATGCAATCCAAGCATTTAGTAACCAACTCGGCTGACTGCATGTTTCTTTTGTGGAAGTAAATTCATTGCTATAAACCTCACAGTTCATAGAATCATAGAATCACCAGGTTGGAAGAGACCCACTGGATCATCGAGTCCAACCATTCCCATTGATCTCTAACCCATGTCCCTCAGCACCTCATCCGCCTGTCCCTTAAACCCCTCCAGGGAAGGTGACTCAACCCCCTCCCTGGGCAGCCTCTGCCAGTGCCCAATGACCCTTTCTATGAAGAATTTTTTCCTTATGTCAAGCCTGAACCTCCCCTGGTGGAGCTTGAGCTGTTTCTCCCTCATATAGCTTACTTTTTTGTTTATTGGTAGCAGTGCTCACAGTCATGCAGTGACTTCCACAGAAGCATCTAAGATGACATCAGGAAATACCCTCCTTGTGTTGTGGCTAACAGTCCTTATTTTTTGCTGTGGCAGAACTTGATGTTCCCATGAAAACTCTGCCTGCGCTCCCAGTCTCACCATCACCCTCAACTTCTCACATCTGTTAAAAGACTTTATTTCTTATCAGAAGTTCTGTTCGACTCCCAGAGTCACCCAGAGAGCAAGACAGGGAAGCCTTTCTGGGCTGGGTCTCTAGAAAACTGTCCTGCTAAACCAGTCCCACTTTGTATAAAATCCTTCAATATTCATCAGGGCAGGGAGCCCAGTGAGCTCGGTTGGCAAGGTGAATATATTAACTGTTTCTCCAGCCTCGCTCTTCCTCCACCACAACGATTCTTCCTCACTTTTATGCTAAAAGAAAACCAACCAAAAACTTTCACAGGATAGAGGAACTCGGGAGTGATCTTTTTTGAAGTGGGACCTGTTGCGATCCACCTTGATGTTGCCTGAGGAGCAGGCTGTGGGTGTCTGGTCCCCATCACCACGTTGGCCAAGCAGCTATCAGGAAAGATCTAGCTCCATGTCCAGCCTTGAGGTGAGGAGGTGGACACCACAGTGTCTTCCTGCTCAGGAGATGAGGTTGAGGAGATCCAGGAGCAAACCAGGGCAGCATAGGGCTAAGAGCAGGAGACCATTAACAGTGGCAGATGTCAAACAGAGGAGACACCTCCCTCTGGTCTGGAGTTAGAAACTGTGTTTTCCAGGAGAAATGAGACCAAATGACTCCAGAGCGAGTCCAGAGAAGAGCAATGAAGCTGGTGAAGGGGCTGGAGAACAGACCTTATGAGGAATGGCTGAGAGAGCTGGGGGTGTTTATCCTGGAGAAGGGGAGGCTGAGGGGAGACCTCATTGCTCTCTATAACTACCTGAAAGGAGGTTGTGGAGAGGAGGGAGCTGGGCTCTTCTCCCAAGGCACAGGGGACAGGACAAGAGGGAATGGCCTCAAGCTACCCCGGGGGGAGATTTAGGCTGGACATTAGGAAAAAAATTTTCACAGAAAGGGTCATTGGGCAGTGTCAGAGGCTGCCCAGGTAGGGGGTTGATTCACCTTCCCTGGAAGAGTTTAAGGGACGGGTGGACGAGGTGCTGAGGGACATGGTTTAATGTTTGATAGGAACGGTTGGACTTGATGATCCAGTGGGTCTCTTCCAACCTGGTTGTCCTATGACTCTATGATTCTATGAAATACTGGTTGTCTTCCCAGCATTTCTGGAGGATGGGTACAGGTAGATGATGACAGCCTTTCCCTCCCCTCTTTCTAGCAAATAACAGGTTAATGGAGAACTGCACATTTCTGCAGGTGGGTACCTCCGGCATGGTCAGATATTCAGTGAGTCTTCAGCTTTTGGAATCTGGAAAGCACTGAAACCTCATAAAGAAAACATTTCTGAGCAAAGCTTTAAAAAATATTTTAGCTCAAAAACTGGGAAAATAAAAAGAGTAAGAAAGGACAAAGTGACCAAAATAGATCATTTCACCAACCATCCCCTCGCTCAGTTTTTCACATCAGTTTGTTCCCAACCAAATCCATTGTTTTCTTCTGGTTATGGCAACAACCAATTCAAAGGCCCAACTGTTTCTCTAGCCCCGTTTTTCTCTTAGAGAGCTCCTTGGGGGAGGTCTGGCAATTGTGCATCCTACTCAGATGTGTCTCACTTCTCTCCTATCGACTTGCATCAGCACCTGGCATCTCCTTGGTGCTCGACGTAGAGTGACCTAAACTCTAACACCTAAAAGGAGGTTGGAGGAAGGTGGGTGCTGGTCTATTCTCCCAAATAACCAGGGATAGGACCAGGAGGAATGGCCTCAAGTTGCGCCAGGGGAGGTTTAAATTGAGTATTAGGAAGAAGTCCTTCACTGACAGAGTGGTGAAGCCCTGGCAGAGGTTGCCCAGGGCAGTGGGGGTGCCTCCATCCCTAGAGGGGTTAAAAAAGCGTGTAGATATGGCACTTTGGGACATGAGTTAACAATGTTGACAACTTTGGGACATGGTTGTACATGTTGACAATGGCATCCTGGCTTGTATCAGAAATGGTGCGACCAGCAGGTCCAGGGAGGTTCTTCTCCCTCTGTACTCAGCACTGGTGAGACTGCTCTTCAAATCCTGTGTTCAGTTGTGGGCCCCTCAGCACAAGAAGGATGTTGAGGCTCTGGAGAGAGTCCAGAGAAGAGCAACGAAGCTGGTGAAGGGGCTGGAGAACAGGCCCTATGAAGAGCGGCTGAGAGAGCTGGGGGTGTTTATCCTGGAAAAGAGGAGGCTGAGGGGAGACCTCACTGCTCTCTCCAGCTACCTGAGCGGAGGTTGTGGAGAGGAGGGAGCTGGGCTCTTCTCCCAAGGGACAGGGGACAGGACAAGAGGGAATGGCCTCAAGCTCTGCCAGGGGAGATTTAGGCTGGAGATTAGGAGAAAGTTTTTCACAGAGAGGGTCATTGGGCATTGGAATAGGCTGCCCAGGGAGGTGGTTGATTCACCTTCCCTGGAGGTGTTTAAGGCACAGGTGGATGAGGTCCTGAGGGACATGGTTTATTGTTTGATAGGAGTGGTTGGACTCGATGATCTGATGGGTCTCTTCCCACCCGGTTGTTCTATGATTCTATGGTTCAGCAGGCATGGTGGGGATGGGCTAGATGAGCTTAGAGGTGTTTTCCAACTTTCACAATTCTGTGATTCTATGAGTGCAGTAGAGCCAATTCCAACCCCTTTTTGTCGATGCAGCCCAGAATTCCTCCCGGGCGCAGCACAGGGGCTTTAGCTGGAAAACCTTTTTCTTCAGCAGCGATCGCCTTTTGCCATGTGTTTGCACAGTGCCTGAAGAACAGGCTCAGGCAAAAATAGAAATAATGGTTGTCATTACAGCTTCGAGCTCAGGTTAAGGGGATCAGAGCAGGGCAGCAAAGCTGAGTGTTGTGATGGTAATAATCAGAACAGGGGAAACTGGGATAATTTCCACCAGAAAACCTGTGTCAGAGCAACTCCAAGGAGGTGCTCGACTCCGGTGCTTTGAAGGTTAGCAAATACACGATCCCCCTCCTGGCTGTGATATCCCATTCTGTGACACTTCACAGAATCACAGAACAGAATCACAGAGCAACCAGGTTGGAAGAGACCCATCGGATCTTCTAGTCCAACCGTTCCTATCTAACACTTAGGGCAGGAAATTTTAAAGTTAAAGGAATCTCTCAGCACGGGATGTGATTTGCCTGGGGAAATCAGTTCCGAAAAGGATCAGAAAGTTAAATACTATTGCTGGGCTTCAAATGACGGTGAGTAATTTTATAGCCAAAATAATATTTTTCTATGATAAATTATGTAGAAGGCAAGAGGAATAAAATGCCTTGCTCCAGGGTATAAAACCATCCCTGGAAAGGTCAGCAAGAACTTTTAACGTACGTGCACATCACTGCACATTAGTCCGGACGCATTTTAATTTGTTTGGATTTTGTGCCCTTGATTGGCTAAGATCTTCTTCCCACCTCAAGTTCCTCCAGGCCAAACATCTTGTCAGCTGGACCAGGAGAAAGACCTTCCCTGGTGTTCTGGGATTATTTCTCCAGTCATTTAAGCACGAGGCTGGATTACATTTGTTACACATGTTCTCCTGCCCTGTTCTTGGAAGACTTGACTCACTCTAGGTTTTGGTGTCATCTCACCCTCTGCGATTTGGCTGCTGCAACACCGTCTCTAATTAGAACGGGATTAACTTTTCAAACCTCCCTGTCCGCCTCACGCACACACTGCTTGCTTCCTACGACTCTGAATTCAAAAGGGTGGTTGTCGCTGTGCACACACACGATGCACTTGGGGCTGAGCTCACCCCAGTTCACTTCTTTTCCTGTTTTCTTAAGGCATCAGCAGACTGAGCATCAATAATGATAGACTCATAGAACAACCAGGTTGGAAGAGACCCATCGGATCATCGAGTCCAACCATTCCTATCAAACACTAACCTATGTCCCTCAGCAACTCATCTACCCGTCCCTTAAACACCTTCAGGGAAGGTGAATCAACCACCTCCCTGGGCAGACTATTCCAATGCCCAATGACCCTTTCCGTGAAAAACTTCCGCGTAATCTCCAGCCTAAATCTCCCCTGGCAGAACTTGAGGCCATTCCCTCTCATCCTGTCCCCTGGCACTTGGGAGAAGAGCCCAGCTCCCTCCTCTCCACAACCTCCTTTCAGGTAGTTGTAGAGAGTAATGAGGTCTCCTCTCAGCCTCCTAAGAGAAACTCCCTTTTTTCCTGCTTTTCTTCCTACCCAACACTAGCTTTGAAAGCTTATCCCCACCTTGGGCTTAGCAGGGGAGTGGAACCAGATCAGCTCCGAATCACCCAGCCTGGAGCAGTGCTTGACAAGCTGCCACACCTCCGATCAGTCTCTGACGCGACCATATCCACTTTATGGTCACGGCTGTTAAATCAACCTGAAAACAACCAGTCTGGCACCTCTGCCAGGTCAGCCCTGCTCCCCACGGCCAAGCCCATGCTACCTGCTGATCTGGAAGAAGTGGGACCAGCAGGCCCCTCTGTTCTGCTCTGGTGAGACCTCACCTGGAGTCCTGTGTCCAGTTCTGGAGTCAGCACAGGAAGGACATGGAGCTGTTGGAGTGAGTCCAGAGGAGGCTACGGAGATGATCCAAGGGCTGGAGAACCTTCCATATGAGGCCAGGCTGAGAGAGCTGGGGTTGTTCAGCCTGGAGAAGAGAGGGCTGCAGGGAAACCTTAGAGCAGCTTCCGGTGCTGAAAGAGGCTCCAGGAAAGCTGGGGAGGGGCTCTTCATCAGGGAGGGCAGAGACAGGGTGAGGGGGAATGGTTTTCAGCTGCAAGAGGAAAGATTGAGATGAGATCTTGTTTTCCTGTGAGGTTGCAGAGGCTCTAGCTCAGGTTGCCCAGAGCAGGGGTGGCTGCCCCATCCCTGGAGGGGTTCGAGGCCAGGCTGGATGGGGCTTGGAGCCCCTGATCCAGCAGGAGGTGTCCCTGCCCATGGCACGGGGGTTAGAACTGGATGGGCCTTAAGGCCCCTTCCCACCCAAACCATTCCATGATTCTGTCACTCTCAGCTGCCTCCCAGGCTCTTCCACACAAGAAGGCACTTGGTGCTCATTTAGGGCAATTTACCAAGCCGGATTGAATTCAAGAGCTCTGAAAAACACTTGTGAAACAAAAACAGACTCAACCTTTTCACAATGGCTTTCAGTGATGCTTACAGCATCCTGACATGCTCAGGTGGAATTTGCTCGCAAGCTTTTCAAAATTACCGTTTGGGAGAGAGCAAACAGGGGAGAACTTAAGCTAGGAAAGCAAAATTACATTACTGAAGTGTTTTAACTGGACAGAGCTGTTATCTCAAACCCACACTGAAAAAGCAGCCGAGGGCCTTGTAAAATAAAGGATTTTCCACGGGCAGAGGCTCCAGCAGGAGGAGTTTAAAACCTAAAATGTTATAACATGTACCAGAACCAGCATGAGCCCAATTGTTGGAGGAAGTCCTGGGCCCCCAGTCCATGCACAGGGAGAGCAAGGGAGGAAAAGTGACATGAGACTTTCAGCTACGGAGGTGACCAGCCCAGGCTGACCCTGCGACACACTTGGGTTGAGCCTTGCTCTCTCCACACCATCTGTGCAACTTGTTCCTGCCTCCTCCTGTGGTTCCAAGGAAGGGTCAGGGCAGCGAAGGCCGGGTGACCAGCACCTCTAAGGGTACAAACCCATCGTAGGGTCACTTAAAGTCTTCTTAAAGAGGCATCCAGTGAAGCGGGAGAAGGGGATGCGGATTTCACTCACTCACTCACAACACAGAATCATAGAATCATAGAATCATAGAACAACCAGGTTGGAAGGGACCCATCGGATCATGGAGTCCAACCATTCCTATCAAACACTAAACCATGTCCCTCAGGACCTCATCTACCTGTGCCTTAAACACCTTCAGGGAAGGTGAATCAACCACCTCCCTGGGCAGACTATTCCAATGCCCAGTGACCCTCTGTGTGAAAAACTTCCTCCTAATCTCCAGCCTAAATCTCCCCTGGAGGTGTTTAAGGGACGGGTAGATGAGGTCCTGAGGGACACTGTTTAGTGTTTGATAGGAATGGTTGGACTCGATGATCTGATGGGTCTCTTCCAACCTGGTTGTTCTATGATTCTATGATTCTATCCCTGCACTCCTTGATGAAGAGCCCCTCCCCAGCTTTCCTGTAGGCAAATAAAGCTGGAAGGGCCAATGAAAACCTCACAGTCCTTGTGAGAGTGGAGCTGAGATGGGAAGCACTGAGGTGCCAGAGCGGCCCCAGCGCTGCCAAGGAGGGCTTAAACACTTCTGGCATGACCTTGGCACTCTGTCCCAGAGGAATGGGGACGATGCAGCAGCCCCGGAGCCCTCTTTCTCCCCGTCTGGCACAGGACACAGAGCTCTCGGACCAGGTAATGTTGCAGCGTTGGGGTAAGAAATCCTCACAGCTCCCTCCTTGCAGGATGAACTGTTCCACCCAGAAAATGAATTACAAACGTGTGGTGGAAAATGAACTAATTTTGCTTTGAAAGGCTGCAAGCCCCGGTGAGTACATCGCTCCCCTTGCAAATTGTCGCAGTGTGCGGTTACTGTCACTGTGAGAGAGCTGCAGCTTATTTCAAGGTTGAATTTGTCCAGCTTCTCATCCCTGGGACATTTACATCTCTGGAAATAATCTGAGGGCATCACAGGCTGTTACAGCAGATCTGTCGCTCTCCTCGCTCAGATCTCTAGGCAGGAGCTTGGCTTTTCACAGTCCAACACTGCTCTGTCCTCCCATCTTTATATTTTCTGTTTTATTTTACGTTAGGGAGAGCTTCTATTTCATCGTCAAGCTTTTCTTTGCGATTGGAAGGGCTGGATGCTTCCTTCACGTGACGAGAGCCGAGAATCTCACTCCTTTGCGTGACTGCAGCCCAAGGACTCTAAAAACTCCTTTAACTAAATCGCCGCCGCGAATTGACTGAAGACTCATGATGCTGCCGTACACGAGGGCTGCTGACACCCGGCGCCGAACATATGAGCCCTAAAGTGCCTAAAATTATCTCGTGTCAGCGTTGGAAAATATGTCTCCGCCCTCCATTCAGAATGACAACCTTTGGCAACAACAAGAAAACAGAAATGACAGATGGGAGCGAAATCTGGTACACAAACATGACAGTAGGCAATATAATGAACATTTCACCCACTCGTTCGGTTATGCTAATCGCCGCTTTCCAGCAACCGGAATTGTTATGCCAGACAGCAGCGGAGCCGAAGCGCGGCGCAGTGATTCTCCGAGGGCCACCAACCCGAAACCCGAATCAAACCCCCACAGGGCTGCTCGCCGATGAAATTACAGTATCGCTACACTGCTCCGACAGCCACCGAAAAAAAATCCCTCCCTTCCTAAAAAACACGCTGGACTCCCCTCCTGCCCTGAAATTCCTGCTGGGAGAATCACCCCATCCACATCACCCAGCCTGGTCCCTTTTCCTGCTGCCCCAAGCGGCATCAAAACCAGTTTCACCAGTTTGAAGCTTTCACCGGTTTCATCTAAACAGCAAAAGAAGGTGAGGGTCAGCATCCTTGCAGTAAATGCAGATTGTGCTGCTGAAATGCCGTTTTTATAGCGACAAAAAAAAAAAAAAAAAAAAAGCCTTTTAAAATCGCTTTCCTCCCAGGCTGAACTCTCTGTAAAAATTCCGTCCTAGCGGGAAAATATTTATCCTTTTATTTGAAGCCCACTTATCTCCCGCTGACATTCGCAGTGGAAGGTGCTATGTCACCCACAAAACTCCTTTGATTTCCTATAAAAATGCAAATCAGCCTATTTTTTCCCCCCAACAACCTTATGTGATGAACAGTATCCGCGCTCAATTATTTTGAAGCCATGCTTTGGTTCCCATTTTAGGCAGAAATCCGTAACACTGAACACATTCCTCCCTTTCCTTTCCTTTCCTGACGTTTCACTCCTGCTCCCCTGCCTCCAAACGCAAACGTCTATCAATGTTCCTGGGGTGCACACGACCTACAAACTCCTCAGAGGGCAACAAAAACACTGTGTCATTCTCCTGAGGGTGTAAGAGAAGCTTTCATGGAATCATAGAAAAATCAGGTTGGAAGAGACCCACCAGATCATCAAGTCCAACCATTCCCATCAATCACTAAACCATGTCCCTCAGCACATCGTCCACCCGATAAACACCTCCAGGAAAAGTGACTCAACCTCCTCCCTGGGCAGCCTCTGACACTGCCCAATGACCTTCCCATGAAAAATTTTTTCCTGATGTCCAGCCTAAACCTCCCCTGGTGGAGCTTGAGGCCATTCCCTCTCGTCCTGAACCCTGTCTCTTGGGTGAAGAGCCCAGCTCCCTCCTCTCCACAACCTCCTTTCAGGAAGTTGGAGAGAGCAATGAGGTCTCCCCTCAGCCTCCTCTTCTCCAGGATAAACACCCCCAGCTCTCTCAGACGTTCCTCATCAGGCCTATTCTCCAGCCCCTTCACCAGCTTCGTTGCTCTCTCTGGACTTGCTCCAGAGCCTCAACAATCCTTCTTGTGGTGAGAGGCCAGAACTGAACACAGGATTCAAGGAGCAGTCTCACCAGTGCTGAGTCGAGAGGGAGAAGAACCTCTGTGGCCCTGCTGGCCATGCCGTGTCTGATCCAAGCCAAGATGCCATTGGCCTTCTTGGTCACCTGGTTTGTCGTGGAAAAGGGAAGATGCCTGCATCCTGCTGACAGCACACGCTGCTCCAGAGACAGGGAATACCAGCTCCTGGGGACGCTGCTCCTATGAAGGCTGAAGGAGGCTTAGAATCATAGAATCATAGAACAACCAGGTTGGAGGGGACTCATCGGGTCATCGAGTCCAACCATTCCTACCAAACACTAAACCATGTCCCTCAGGACCTCATCCACCCATCCCTTAAACACCTCCAGGGAAGGTGAATCAACCCCCTCCCTGGGCAGCCTATTCCAATGCCCAATGACCCTCTGTGTGAAAAACTTCCTCCTAATCTCCAGCCTAAATCTCCCCTGGTGGAGCTTGAGGCCATTTCCTCTCGTCCTGTCCCCTGTCACTTGGGAGAAGAGCCCAGTTCCCTCCTCTCTACAACCTCCTTTCAGGGAGCTGTAGAGAGTAATGAGGTCTCCCCTCAGCCTCCTCTTCTCCAGGCTAAACACCCCCAGCTCTCTCAGCAGTTCCTCATCAGGCCTGTTCTCCAGCCCCTTCAGGCCCTAACTCAGTGTTCCTGTTTGTGGAAGTTCCTGGGTACTGTTTGGTTGCTCAGCTTCACACCGGGGGATGCGGGGTCTGGTGTGTCTTAGTTTCTCTGCCGCAAGACTGGGGTTGGGGCCCCTGAGAGCTTCCAGCTCTGCCAGGCCAGTCCCGTGTCCCCAGCCAGGGTTTTGCCCGCTCGCTGGACACGCTCAAAGTTCACGGTGCTATAAATACCCGGGTGCAGCGCTGCCAGCCTCCTCCTGGCTGGGGGGCTGCGAAAACCATACGGGGTTTCATTGCAATTAACCCTCTGGGTGCGTGACTTCCCTCTACGTGGTTTGAAAAAGAGAAATCAGAATCATAGAATAGTTTGGGTTGGAAGGGACCTGCCCTGAGGTGTTTAAGGGACAGGTGGACAAGGTGCTGAGGGACATGGTTTAGTGATTGATGGGAATGGTTGGACTCGATGATCCGGTGGGTCTTTTCCAACCTGGTGAGTCTATGATTCTATGATAAAGATCATCTAGTTCCAGTAATTTTAGCTCCTCCAATCTGAAATGTTTCTAAAGCCAGAAGAGTGCAGCAAACTCCTTCTGTGGGCTGATTCCTGCTGGGAATGGCAGGGGATGGGAACTGGGAGCACAGCCTCGTGCTGCATAGCCTCACACCCTGGCTCTTGTGCAACCTGGCTGGACTGCACAGCCCCACGCTCTGCACTGGGCAGGCCAACGGCCCAAGACCCCACACCCTGTCCTGTATGGCCTCATGCTCTGCACCAGGTGGTCCCACAGCCCAAGGTCCTTCTCCCTGTCCTGTATGGCCCCATGCTGTGCACTGGGTGGCCTCACAGCCCAAGACCCCACACACTGTCCCATACAGCCCCATGTCTTGCACTGGGTGGCCCCACAGCTCAAGGTTCTTCCCCCTGTCCCATACAGCCCCATGCCCTGCACCAGGTGCTCCCACAGACCAAGACCCCACACCCTGCCCCATATCATAGAATCACAGAATCATAGAACAACCAGGTTGGAAGGGACCCATCGGATCATCTAGTCCAACCATTCCTATCAAACACTAAACCAAGTCCCTCAAGACCTCATCCACCCGTCCCTTAAACACCTCCAGGGAAGGGGAATCAACCACCTTCCTGGGCAGCCTATTCCAATGCCCAATGACCCTCTGTGTGAAAAACTTCCTCCTAATCTCCAGCCTAAATCTCCCCTGGTGGAGCTTGAGGCCATTCCCTCTCGTCCTGTCCCCTGTCCCTTGGGAGAAGAGCCCAGCTCCCTCCTCTCCACAACCTCCTTTCAGGTAGTTGTAGAGAGTAATGAGGTCTCCTCTCAGCCTCCTCTTCTCCAGGAAGAGGACCCCACACCCTGCCCTGGGTGGCCTCACAGCCCAGGACCTCCCCAACCCTACCCTGCATGGCCCTGTGCCACCCAGCCCACCCGTTGTCCTTGTCCTCATGTGAAAGTCTCGTTCCCAGCGGCAGCCAAGCCAAAGGGATAAACCACCTCTAACACCCCAAAGGGCAGCAGAGAGGCACTAAATCAGGACAAGCTCTGCCCCGGCTTGGGGACAACCCCAAAATGCAGAGCCTCTGGCAGTGCCAGGTCAGCCAAGGCAGAGCACAGTGTGTCATGGGGCATGATGCTCCCTGGGGAGCCAGATGTTGGGGTAGACCCCTGCCACCCACAGTCGTACAAAGCCCTTTCCTGCTGCCAAATATCTTTTAAATCATTTCCCCATCACACATTTTGCTGCACAGGGTTGACCTTCCATGGAGGTGTTTAAGGCACGGGTGGATGAGGTCTTGAGGGACTTGGTTTAGTGTTAGATAGGAATGGTTGGACTAGAAGATCCGATGGGTCCCTTCCAACCTCGTTGTTCTATGATTCTATGATTCTATGTTTCTCCTTTACCTGCAGGAGATGGACAACTTTGAACGAGCGGCAGAAGACGAACCTGCACGACAGCTGCAATGGAGTAGAGATGTCTGGGAAGGCTGCGTATGACTCTGTGGCTCCTGTTGAGGATAGCTCACGGCCTATGGACAAGCTCAGGACCAAGTGAGGTAGAGGAGGCTGAGGGGAGACCTCATTGCTCTCTCCAACTCGGCACTGGTGAGACTGCTCCTCGAATCCTGTGTTCAGTTCTGGCCCCTCAGAACAAGAAGGATGTTGAGGCTCTGGAGTGAGTCCAGAGAAGAGCAAGGAAACTGGTGAAGGGGCTGGAGAACAGGCCCTATGAGGAACGTCTGAGAGAGCTGGGGGTGTTTATCCTGGAGAAGAGGAGGCTGAGGGGAGACCTCATTGCTCTCTCCAGCTCCCTGAAAGGAGGTTGTGGAGAGGAGGGAGCTGGGCTCTTCTCCCAAGGGACAGGGGACAGGACAAGAGGGAATGGCCTCAAGCTCCACCAGGGGAGGTTCAGGTTGGACATCAGGAAAAATTTTTTCCCAGAAAGGGTGATTGGGCACTGGCAAAGGCTGCCCAGGGAGGGGGTTGATTCACCTTCCCTGGAGGTGTTTAAGGGATGGGTGGACAAGGCACTGAGGGACATGGTTTAGTGTTTGAGAGGAATGGTTGGACTCGATCATCTGGTGGTTCTCTTCCAGCCTGGTGATTCTGTGATTCTATGATGCCAGCCTGGCTCCTGCTCCATCATGAAGCTGTCCCCGTGCTCCCAGCAGTGGCTCTGCTCCCTGCGCATGTCTGGAACGTTGCTGCCCCAGAGCTGAACCTCCCCAAGCCCCAAAGCCACCGTGTGGGACACTGCTGGATTCTGTGCTCTGTGCAGCGAAGGAGCAGAGCGGGTGGCACTAGGGGGAGATAAAGGCCGGTACATGCCGTGCTCTGCACCTTCGTCATAAAATCATAGAATCACCAGGCTGGAAAAGACCCACTGGATCATCGAGTCCAACCATTCCTATCAATCACTAACCCATGTCCCTCAGCACCTCGTCCACCCGTCCCTTAAACACCTCCAGGGAAGGTGAATCAACCCCCTCCCTGGGCAGTCTCTGACAGTGCCCAATAACCCTTTCTGTGAAAAAATTTCATAGGATCATAGAATCACCAGGTTGGAAGAGACCCATCAGATCATCGAGTCCAGCCATTCCTATCAAACACTAAACCATTTCCGTCAGCACCTCATCTACCTGTCCCTTAAACACCTCCAGGGAAGGTGAATCAACCACCTCCCTGGGCAGCCTATTCCAATGCCCAATGACCCTTTCTGTGAAAAACTTCCTCCTAATCTCTAGCCTAAATCTCCCCTGGTGGAGCTTGAGGTCATTCCCTCTTGTCCTGTCTCCTGTCCCTTGGGAGAAGAGCCCAGCTCCCTCCTCTCCACAACCTCCTTTCAGGGAGTTGGAGAGAGCAATGAGGTCTATCTCAGCCCATTCCTGTCTCCAAGTCCCCAGGGCTGCCTGCAGTAAAGGGAAGGGCTGTAGGTTTCTGCATGTCACCATCCCTTTGCTTTGCAGGGTCTACCCTGGCATCTTTGGTCTTTGGAGGCACCTTTAGCAATGAGTGTCCTTTAGGCATTTACAACTCCTTGCAGCAGGTATAAAAGCCAGAAGTTGCCTTCTGCCACACGCACAGAGCGCAGGGGCACCCAGAAAACGCACCCACAAGGCAGAAAAACAGCCCATGAGACACAGAACAAGGTGCAGTGGTGGAAGGGTTATGGTTATGGAAGGGTTAGGGTTATGGTTGGACTCGATGATCCGATGGGTCTCTTCCAACCTGGTTGTTCTATGATTCTAAGGGGAGCCAGGGGAGCTGGCCTGGAAACAGTGATACACGCAGCAAGACCTCAGCTGGAAACTCAGCCCATGGCTGCCCCAGCTCCCCTTCCCTGATGCCCATGCAGGTCCATTCGGCATCGGCACAGCAGTGCCAGGCCCCGCAGGGTCCCAAACCAGCAACCCAGGCATCTCCAAGGATAAAAACCAGTCTGGGAGGATCTCTGGCACCACCCTGGAATTGTACCAGCTCCTCTCCTCCCCTGGATCTCCTCTCTCGGCAGGCTCCCTGTGACACCTCTCAGCAGAGATGGGGGATTTCACTGGGCAAGGTTTGAAGAGTCTCCCTGGCCCTGCTGGTCACGCTGTGTCTGATCCAAACCAAGATGCCATTGGCCTTCTTGGCCACCTGGGCCACTGTTGGCTCCTGTTCAGTCGCTGTCAACCAACACCCCCAGGTCCTCCTCCTCCAGGCACTTTCCAGCCAGACTTCTAGTCTGGAGCTGCTCAGGGTTGTTGTGCCCCAAGTGCAGGATCTGCCATTTGGCCTTGTAAACCTCATCCCATTGGTCTCAGTCCATGGATCCAGCCTGTTCGGATCTCTTTGGAGCCTCCCAACCCTCCAGCAGATCCACACTTCCACCCAGACTAGTGTCATCTGCAAACTTGCTCAGGGAGCACTCGATGCCTTCATCCAGGTCATTGATAAAGACATTGAACTGGGCTGGACCCAGCACTGAGCCCTGGGGACACCACTTGTCACTGGTCTCCAGCTGGATTTAACTCCGTTTCCCACCACTCTCTGGGCCCTCCAACCAACCAGTTTTTCACCCAGGAGAGTGTGCTCCTCTCCAGCCCAGAGGCAGCACAAGGGGCAGCACAAGGAGGGCATTTTTTCTTGTGTTTTCCATATGTTAAAAAGAAGGGGCTGGCGGAGGAGGGAGCCTAACCCAAGTATCAGCATGGAGCTCTACAGCAAACCCATCCTCTGCATGTCACCTGCCTTAAACCCCCTCATCGAGAGGATCCCCAGAGCAGGACAGGCCCTGCTGGGCAGCACGTTGCCAACAAGGTCTCCTCTGGAGCCTTGCCCAAAGCTCTTCTACAGCAAAACTCCTGACTCCAGCTCTGCCTTCCCAGCCCCGACCCGCAGCCTCTGGCCAGAGCGTCTCCCCGGCTGACAGGCTTGCAGGAATTTCCACACTGGATCTTGGCTTTAGCAAATCACTCCTAGGACCACCCCACCCCACTGGGGGTTTTACAGGCTCATTTCCAGCCTCCTGGCTTGGACACAGCCTTCGAAATACACCATTTACACCACTTACAGAGATGATCTGAGGGCTGGAGCACCTCCCATCCGAGGACAGGTTGAGAGAGTTGGGGTTGTTCAGCCTAGAGAAGAGAAGGCTCCGAGGAGACCTTAGAGTGACCTTCCAGTATCTGAAGAGGCTACAAGAAAGCTGGGGAGGGGCTGTTTGCAAAGGCTTGTGGTGATGGGATGAGGGGCAATGGGTATAAACTGGAGAGGGGCAGAGTTAGACTAGACATGAGGAAGAATTTCTTCACAATGAGGGTGGGAACACACTGGAACAGGTTGCCCAGAGCAGGGGTGGCTGCCCCATCCCTGGAGGGGTTCAAGGCCAGGTTGGATGGGGCTTGGAGGCCCTGATCCAGTAGGAGGTGTCCCTGCCCACGACAGGGGGTGAGCTGGATGGGCTTTAAAGGTCCCTTCCAACCCAAACTGTTCCATCATTCCACGATTCCATTCCCACATGTGCTCCCAGCCCCAAGGCCCAGTTCCTGTGCAGGCAGAGCTGGGCTCTTCCCGAGGCTCCCACTTGCAGCCGCCGTGTGCCAAGCCTAATGTGGTCCCTTGTCTTAAAGCATCGAGTCCAAAGCATATGCAGGACAGATGGATATGAGGTTTATAAGATAATTAAGCATGTTAATGAAGTTCATTTGCATCTAGCTCTTAAATTGCCATAAACTCCACAAAGCTGGGAAATGAGAACTGCCACTCGACACCGCAAAGCAACAAAAATTTAGTTACCAAAAGGAAAACACTGGTTACCGAGTGAGGGAAAGTGGCTGCAGCCTGGCCCAGTGAAGCTCTGTGGGCTCGTGCTCCCCAGTGGATCCAGGCACCAGCGGGTGCTTCTGTGGCCACAGTCACACACCCAAATTGCTTTTATGGGCTTTGGCAGGACTCGGCTGGGATGAGACCGGGGGAACTGAGGAAAAAAAATCATTGCTTCAAAGCACAGTTTGGCGCCAGAGGTTGGAGAAAAGCTTTGTGAGAGGTACGAGATGAAAGCCCATCAGAGGTGTGGGGAGCAGGGCTTGAGCACCCTCCCTGCTGTGCTGCACCCAGAGCGGGTCCAGGGCTGGTGCCACCAGTGACAGAAAGGTCAGAGTGAGGTGGGCAAGCGTCCTCGTAGGGAGAACTTGAGCTGGGATGCCAGGCTGAGACCCAGAGGGAGCAGGAGCAGCACTGGGAAAACAGAGGAGCAGCCAGAGCTTAGGGATCCCCAGGGATCCCCCAGGGAAACCAAGTCAGGAGCTGGTGGAGCTGCTCCTCACCCACCTTCTGCAGCGCTGGATCCACCCAGGTCTCCGCTGCCCAGTTCTCAGCCTCTGGCTCTCAACTCTCACAGAACGGCTGAGAAATCACTGCTGGTAACCAGGGCACTCGCTGGGCGCCGCTCCCAGCACCCACTCAAACCATGGATGGTGAGAAGGCAAGGCAGGTGCTTCCATCGCTCTGTCACCTCAGAGGTGACAGTTACTCCTCAGGAGCAGCACAGCCTGGGACCTCCACACCACACTACGGTAATATTAACCATCCAGGCACCCGGGAATCTTGAAACATGAAGAAAGAAGAAGCCATGGTGTGACCAGGGCATGGGATCCCTGGCAGCACCTACAGATGGGAGAGATGCCAGGGCCACCAGCTTAGCCTCATTGTCCCAACGCTGCCTATGGACAAATCATAGAATCATAGAATCACCAGGTTGGAAAAGACCCTCCGGATCATCAAGTCCAACCATCTTTCCAGGAACCAGCCCCATCTTTCAGGAACCAGCGTGAAGGGAGGTTGTAGAGAGGAGGGAGCTGGGCTCTTCTCCCAAGTGACAGGGGACAGGACAAGAGGGAATGGCCTCAAGCTCCGCCAGGGGAGATTTAGGCTGGAGATTAGGAGGAAGTTCTTCACACAGAGGGTCATTGGGCATTGGAATAGGCTGCCCAGGGAGGTGGTTGATTCCCCTTCCCTGGAGGTGTTTAAGGGACGGGTGGATGAGGTCTTGAGGGACTTGGTTTAGTGTTTGATAGGAATGGCTGGACTAGAAGATCTGATGGGTTCCTTCCAACCTGGTTGTTCTACGATTCTATGATTCTATGAAATGCATCTCTGAGAGATCTTCAGGTTTTCTTGTAACCAGAATCCCCATGTAAACTGTACAAACACAGGCCGTGCTCTTCCAATACACCACACGATGCGTCCTTGACCACGAACCAAAGCAAAGAAAGAGACGAAGTGTCACCACGGGGTCACCTCGGGAGAAGACAGCACAGAACTGAAAACGGCAAGACTGGATTTACTTGAAATGCCTTGATAAGATTTATTAAAAAATATCCCTTGGCAGTTGACAATCACCACAATCTACAACAGGAGCCCGACTGGGTCAAACTGGAACAGTTTTCACCTCTGCTGGAAGGCGAACACGCACGTTCTGCTCACAGACACCCACCGACATCAGAGACCTGGGTTGGCACTGAGGAACGCGGCTGCACATCACACCACACATACTCACCTCACCTTGGGCACCACCCAAACCGACTGAAAATGTAAGGGAAAACAATAAATCATAGAATAATCAGGTTGGAAGAGACCCAGTGGATCAGCGAGTCCAACCATTCCTATCAAAAAAATTGGCACCTTAGGAGAAACCAGACTCCACATCTCCAGGAGGACAAAGCTCTTGGTGTTCTGCAGCCCACAGGGAGAAAAGGGAGAGGTGGACATCCAGCGGGACCCGGACAAAAGCTTATGGCTTGTCAGCACGTGAAGAAAAGGGTTTGGTGCTGCAGGACACGACGGCTGTAGGTCTGGTCATCAGCAGGTGGAAGGAGCAGAGTGCCTGGACACAGATCCAGAGGAAACCTTCAAGTCCTCCAGGTCACAAGCTGACTTTGCATGGGCCGGTGGCTTCCATGAGGGTGTTTTTTCCTCAGTGAAACCCAAGGAGCACACAACATGCTTAAAAGGCTCCGGAGGGAGGGATGTGTGTGAGAGAGGCTGAGCCGGAGCCCTGGGCTTCGCAATCCAACCCTTTCAGCTCTTTCAGGCAGGTTCAGGTTTTGAAAGCACCAAGGCTCCTCTTCTCAGCCAGTGCTCCCGCTCAGCCCTTTCTTTTTTCTGGTGACTCCAGAACAACAATGCCTCCCCCTACTTTCCATGCAGATTAATTTGAGCAAGGCACTGGTATTCCAGAATAAACCATCCACGCTCTCTGCTAAAGAACAAAACGACTTCAAGTTCATCCCCAGAGCTGGCTGCAGCCACCTCCCTGCGTGAAAACGCTCTTTGCCGAGACCTCCGGCCGCAGCCGGCACTGAGGATAACACACGGCCCCTTCCCAGCACTTCAGAGCGGAATTAAAATGAGGGAAAATGAGGAAGGAGTCGTCTTTTCAACTGGCACTGGGAACACGAAGGTCATTTACTGCCAACCAAGACATCAAAGCGCAGCGGGTCTATGTGACAAATTCCTGTCGCATTTCACATGCCTTCACAATATGCACCTCATCAAAAATTAACTCGGTGGCTTCGCGATTTATCAAAGAAACGTTGGGGAAAGCCAGACCCGAAACAAAGGGATGAAAAAACTTCTCTTCCAAACTATTCTTCTTCGGAACAATGTGCAAAGAGCACAGGGCTGCGTTTGAAGTTATGCTAGAGCCAAAATATAAAAAAATAAATAAATAAAAAAAAAAAGCAAAGCAATTTTAAGTTGACATAGTGTATTGCGAGTTACTTTCTCGGCTTTTCTGCATCTAAGATGGTGTGAAATGATCTGCTGTACAGGAAAAAAGTTTAATACACGATTGATTACGGAGCCGTAGTAACGAGGCAGGGATAATGTGTTTTATCTATGTACATATATAGTTTAATATTTCACAGATACAGGGTTTTTTTTGCCCGTTTTGCTCTCATCAAGGAAGCGCAGGCAGCCCATGGACAGGGAAGGCGCTGCCAGGAACCCTGTCCCAGCCGAGCCCTGCGGGAGCTTCTTGCCTCCCCAGCAGGGTGTAAACAGGCCGACGCTCTCTGCAAAAAGGGAGGGGAGAAGGTAGCAGGAACGGGGGTTTCGCCGGGGCAGGAAGAGAAAGAAAAGAGAGATGGCATAAAGAAACAATTTCCAGTTAACCTGGAGACTTTAAAACACTTTAATTTGCCTTTTTTTTTCTCTTGGTCTTCTTTTTAACTGGAAATTGTTCTCAATCAGAATCACAGACTCAGAACAACCAGGTTGGAAGAGACCCATCAGATCATTGAGTCCAACCATTCCTGTCAAACACTAACTCATGTTCCTCAGCACTTTGTCCACCCATTCCTTAAACACCTCCAGGGAAGGTGACTTAACCACCTCCCTGGGGAGCCTCTGACAAGGCCCAATGACCCTTCCCATGAAAAAATTTTTCCTAATGTCCAGCCTGACCCTTCCCTGGTGGAGCTTGAGGCCATTCCCTCTCGTCCTGTCCCCTGTCACTTGGGAGAAGAGGCCATTACCCTCCTCAGTCAACGTCAATTTGTAATTCAGGAGCATTTCAATGATGTTGTCAATTAACACTTTCTGTGCAACGATTCTGTCCGAAGCTGGACAGAACCAAACCCAACCCTGAACCTGAATGCAGCCCAGTCAATCCCCCCAGGCAGCAGTGCTGGGAGCTCTAGCGCACGGTTTTATAAGCAGCCGCAATGTGTACGCGCGAAAACGCGAAACGAAGCCAACAGGCCAGGAGGAAGACGTATTCACAAAGGCATTCGACGGTGAGCCAGCTCGAAGGGTAGTGAGCCGTTCGCTCAGAGCCACGTCCAGCTCCTTCCCAACTCACCTGACCTCCCATCACCTACATCCCTGTCTTCTCCACTTTGATACCACAGGACCTAAAGACCCTGGAGTGGGAAAGAGGTAGCCAGCCCTCGTTGCCAGCAAAGACAACTTTTTATGTCGTTTAAAACACAGTTTGATGTAAAGAAGTTTGTTTTTTTCTGAGCAATGCAATATCTAAAGCCATCACACCAGCCCTGGGGCACAAGGTGACTTTCTTGAGAGCCTGTCTGCCTGTTCCTGGGTAATTCGGGGAGGGTGGCCAAGGTCCTTGTCGTCTTTGGATGTTGCTGCTGTCTCCTCGCACACTGGGGACGTCTGCCGCTGAGCGGAAAAAAACTCCCAAATGCTCAGCGCAAACTCAAAATGGTGTTTTTGTCTTTCAGCAGATGTTTGGATTTGTTAAGGCTCTTGGCTTTAGAGAGTTCATTACTTTGGAAGTTTAAAGCTGGACTTGCAGTAGGGTCTTAACAGGTCTCTGTATTAGCAGATAGAGAGATAGATAGAGATAAAGAGGTAGAGAGAGAGAGAGAGAGAGATAGTGAGATAAAGAGAAAGATAGAGAGAGATAGAGAGAGAGAGATAGTGAGATAAAGAGATAGAGATAGATAGACAGATAGAGATAGTGAGATAAAGAGAGAGAGAGATAGAGAGATAAAGAGATAGAGATAGATAGATAGATAGATAGATACATACATACATACATACATACATACATAAATAGATAGCTATAGAGATAGAAATAGAGATAGAGAGATAGAGATAAAGATATATAGAGAGATAGAGATAAAGATATATAGAGAGATAGAGAGATAGAGATAGAGATAGTGAGATAAAGAGAGAGATAGAGTGAGAGAGATAGAGATAGATAGATAGATAGATATAGAGATAGATATAGAGATAGATAGATAGATAGATAGATAGATAGATAGATAGATAGATAGATAGATAGATATAGTGAGATAAAGAGATAGAGAGATAGATAGAGAGATAGAGAGATAAAGATATATATAGAGAGAGATAGAGAGACAGATAGAGAGATAGAGAGATAGAGAGATAGATAGATAGATAAATAAATACTTCATATGGCCTCTAGAAGGAATGAAATTGGGGAAGGTTATGGCAACTGTGGACTTCCGAGACGTTAAGAGAAATGTCTGAAGGTGCCAGTGGGACCTGCATGGTGGCCAAATCCTGGATTGCACAGCGATGTAGAGCAGGTCCCTGCAATGAACCCCTCCTCTGGACAGTTTCTAGGGGCAGGAGGGCGATGGAGTTACCCTGCTCGTACTAGAAATAAACCACAAACGGAGCTCTGGGCTCACTCAAATAAAGGCAAAGTTTCCAAGACACTAAAATGGCATTTTCCCTCTGGGCAGACCTGCACACGTAGCACATGCTGCATTCTCCCTGCTCTGAGCTTAGACCTTTCAACAATGACTAAATACAAACCGCTCTTTCAATTCCAAACGAATGGTTAGCTGATGCATTAAGTTAAAATCAAGCAAAGACATGAGCGACTAACGGAGAAAAGAAGGAAAAGCTTGAGAAAAAGGTGCTTTGCTTTGACTCATCCGAAGATTGAGAAGCGATGCTGAAATAAGGGGTGTGTGAGTGGCAGTGCTGGCACCTCCAGCTCTGACTTACACTGCACGTTCCTGCTCATCGCTGGATGGTTCGAGCAGCACCGGTTAGAGCGGAAACTCAGATTTAAGTAACTATTCTCAACCATGACCTTCTCTGCAGTTCTTCACGTTAAGTGATCGCTGCCACTTCTGGATGATAAAATATGTGTTGCTGCAGTGAGTCAGATAATAGGGAGGGAACGGGACCGACCACGTAAAGGCTGAGGTGCAAGAAGCCAACACAGCAGCCTCGGGGCCTTTCGAGAAGTGTAAAACATGATCGATTGCTTCCTGGACACCAATTCCCGATTTGGAGACGCGCCTGGGGAGCAGCTCCTAAAAATGGTATTGAGGGACTTGGTTTAGTGTTTGATAGGAATGGTTGGACTAGAAGATCCGATGGGTCCCTTCCAACCTGGTCGTTCTGTGATTCTGTGATTCTGTGAAATGGTGTTACCCAATGTCTACAAAGGATCTCAGAACTCCTCCCTGTGGCACCACTCAAACTGAGCCGCTGTTAAGACAAAACACATTTTCAGCCTTATTTCATTTTCTACTTAAAACTTTTCACAGCCTGATGTTTTAAACGAGCCCTAAAAAAACTGAAAACAAGCTCCCAGTGTTCAATTTTCATAGAATCATAGAATCACCAGGTTGGAAGAGACCCACTGGACCATCGAGTCCAACTGTAACATTGACAAAACTCCTTCCCATCACTCCAGAGTTCAGAGTGTGACGTTAAAGCACATTTATAAATTGACCCTTATGTTCACCTCCTCCTTTTCTAACTGATTCCAGACCTGGAAGCACATGGTACTGTGCAGAGCATCACATACATTTGCCCATTGAGCCAAACCCCCATCACTGCACTGTGTCCCACAGTGTTTGCACAGACCGCACTCTTCCATCACTCCAGTTTCCCTTGCGGTTTTGGTATATTTTAGTAGAAAATCATAGAAGAGTTTGGGTTGGAGGGCACCTTAAAGCCCATCCAGGTCCAACCCCCCTGGGTCCAACCCAGGGACACCTCCCACTGGATCAGGAGGTCAAAGCCCCATCCAACCAGGCCTTGAACCTCTCCAGGGATGGGGCAGCCACCACTGCTCTGGGTAACCTGTCCCAGGGCCTCAACACTCTCATCGTGAAGAAATTCCTCCTTATGTCTAGTCTAAATCTGCCCCCCTCCAGTTTGTACCTGTACCCCTCATCCTATCACTCCAAGCCTTTGTGAACAGCCCCTCCTCAGCTTTCCTGGAGCCCCTTCGAGCACTGGAAGCTGCTTTAAGGTCTCCTCGGAGCCTTCTCTTCTCCAGACTGAACAACCCCAACTCTCTCAGCCTGTCCTCATACAGAAGCTGCTCCAGCCCTCTAATCATCCTTATAGCCTCCTCTGGACCAATTCCAAGAGCTCCATCTCCTTCCTACATTGAGGATTCCAGAACTGGCCACAGTGCCCCAAAACCAATCTGTGGTTTCACAGCTCAACATAAAAATCTTCAGACCGTTGCACCACCTAAACTAGACACTGGACAACTAGAGTGTCTGCAGGAATTCGTGTATCAAGGTGTGAATCATTCCCACCTGGTTTAGAGGGCACTGCAGAACTTTGCTGCTGCCGGCAGGGCAGGATACGCTCACCAACGACTAACACTACTTCAGGGGTCGCCCCTCCAATGTTGCTCCCCTAGAAATCATAGAATCATAGAACAACCAGGTTGGAAGGGACCCATCAGGTCATCGAGTCCAACCATAATCAAAATAAAGACTGATACAGCCTGGATAGGGAACTGAAAAGGAAAAAAAAAAAATTAGAATAAATGACTTTCCCGTCTGAACTGGTGTTCCACATGGATCTGGCCAAGTCTCAGGATTACCTGGAGACCCTAGCTGGGTTTATGCAGCTGCCGGGCACGGAGATGGAAGCACCACAGCGCTGGGAGATCCCTGCACCTTGTCCTTCACTGCTTCTCTCTCTCCACAGGAAAATCATTCCGTACTTAGAGTCAAACCACCCCTGCAACAACCTTAGCATTTTGGAAAGTCACATCAATAAATGATGACTGCATTTTTAGCAGTTTTGTAATATTTAGTGTTTGATGGGAATGGTTGGACTCGATGATCTGATGGGTCCCTTCCAACCTGGTTGTTCTATGATTCTATGATTTAACTAAAAGAGAACTGCTGCTTCAGTGAATCCCAATGCTGACAGCAAACACTGGAGTTTATTTCTTACCCTGTTGTTCAGGGCAACAAAACTTTTTTTTTCCACTTTTGCTGTGATTAAAAATATATTTTCCAGCAGAATTCTTAAATTTAACCGCTGGGAGATGCCTGTTGCTCTTCTGCATCTTCTGTAAAGTTGCTTAATCATAGAATCATAGAATCACCAGGTTGGAAGAGACCCATCAGATCATCGAGTCCAATCACACCCATCAATCTCTAACACATGTCCCTCAGCACCTCATCCACCTGCACCTTAAACACCTCCAGGCCTCCATGGAAAGTGAGTCAACCTAATGACCCTTTCTGTGAAATATTTTTTCCTGATGTCCAGCCTGAACCTCCCCTGGCAGAGCTTGAGGCTGTTCCCTCTCGTCCTGTCCCCTGGCACTTGGGAGAAGAGCCCAGCTCCCTCCTCTCTATAACCTCCTTTCAGGTAGTTGCAGAGAGCAATGAGGTCTCAGCCTCCTCTTCTCCAGGATAAACACCCCCAGCTCTCTCAGCCGCTCCTCATCGGGCCTGTTCTCCAGCCCCTTCACCAGCTTTGTTGCTCTTCTCTGGACTCTCACCAGAGCCTCAACATCCTTCTTGTGCTGAGGGGCCCAACACCAACACGAGGAAAAAGCTGCAGCTGTGACTGGGCAAATGGGCTGAGATACCAAAGCAAACTTACTTTTCCCCTTTACATTAGGAATCGGAGCCAAAGAGCAGTGATAGCAGCACCCAGAGGCGTGAACCTGGCTGCAACAGGCGTCAAACCTCACTGTGTGGTGCTTAATCATAGAATCATAGAATCACCAGGTTGGAAGAGACCCGTCAGATCATCAAGTCCAACCATTCCTATCAAACACTAAACCATGTCCCTCAGGACCTCATCTACCCCTGCCTTAAACACCTCCAGGGAAGGTGAAAGAAGATGCAGTTTAGCAAAGGTGAGGAGCAGCGAGGCAAGAACCATTTGCACGTCCCACCCAGACTGAGCAAACAAGACAAAAAGCAGGAAAGAAGGGAGAAGACAGACACAGCCTTTAAATCCAACACCCTTCTCAACCCCAAAGCTCCACTGTTAAACAGCTGATCTATTTTATCCAACCCCAGGTGCTCACAGCATAGAATCACAGAATCACCAGGTTGGAAGAGACCCACCAGATCATGGAGTCCAACCATTCCTATCAAACACTAAACCATGTCCCTCAGCACCTCATCCACCTTGTTGCAAAACAAGGACATAACGGTAATAACAGCTCCCCTGCAATGCCTTTTTGCTGTATTTAGAATTCAAATTTCAAAAGCAGGTTAGAATTAGCGATTTTCAAATGCAAGAAACCCTAAAAGCTTGGCCCTTTCATCAACAATAGGCTCTTCCTCAGCTAAAAGCCAGAATGGGCACAGTGTTTGGTGCGCAGCTCTTTTCATTTTGTTCCAGGCACCTCCTTTCTGTGTTTTAGCCTTGACGTATCCAAATACTTTTTTCTTTTGCAAAGTCCTTGAGGACTGCACCCTCTCCCCTCTCATTCTGTCATCTTAACGACCCTCCTGCAGTTTGTGTTCGGACATCCAGGAGCTGCAGCCCCAGCAGCGGCATCGCTCGCGGCCTTCCTGCTTCCTCCAGCCTCCCATCCTGGGAAATCATGGGGAAATCTGTTCTTCCAAAGTCAAATGCCAGCAAGTAAATCACCAGGAATGCCATTTCCTTGTTTTTGAATGAGAAATCTGTCTCACAGACGTAGCTGGGAGAAGCCCAAGCATTTTTATGTGTTAGCAGCAGATTAAGACAGCACTGCAGTAAATATTCAGCACGTTCCTCATTACTCCACTCTCCAGAGCGGCTCTTGCGAGTGAACCAAGGCAGAAGGCAATATGGGACCAGCACACACTCAGCAATCCTTTCCCCCCTGCCACAGGTCATTTTAAAATCTTCATTAAAACACCCTGAAAACAGGAAGCACAGCAATGCTCTGAGCCTTCCTGCAAGGACCCGGCCAACTCTGCAACTTTTCCACGGTGTTCAAACGGTGCTGGCTCTGACAGAACAAGCACAAACAGTATGTTAACGAAGTGAACTTTGCTCACGGCCTCCCACAAGCGCACACGTGTCACAGCTGCAGAGAGGAGCTGCACAATACACTTAAAAACGCCCCCAGGATCATTTTTTTTCCAGCACTGGGACAACTTTTCAAGGGCGTAAAGAGAAGGTGTAAAGGTTCAGCTTCCACTGATTTACAAGACAAAATACCTGTCTCCTAGCTACTTGTGCCTGGGAAAACCTGGCTATCCAAACCACACATTTAGAGCTTAGCTTCTTAATTCATAGAATCATAGAATTGCCAGGTTGGAAGAAACCCACTGCATCACCGAGTCCAACTATTCCTATCAAACACTAACCCATGTCCCTCAGCACCTCGTCTACCCATCCCTTCAACACCTCCAAGGAAGGTGTCTCAACAACCTCCCTGGGCAACCTCTGACAGTGCCCAATGACCCTTCCTGTGAAAAATTTCCTCCTAATGTCCAGCCTAAATCTCCCCTGGTGGAGCTTGAGGCCACTCCCTCTCGCCCTGTCCCCTGTCACTTGGGAGAAGAGGCCAGCACCTTACTATGCTGTATCAGAGAGAAGAGTTAAACCTTCCAACAGCAGACCTGCAGGTGTAGTTGCTGCTGTCCTGGGGGCAATAAGCAAGCACAGGTACCACCTGCTACTCAGCCTTTAACTGACTCTTCCCAGCTTCAGAGTTAAGGCAGAGTAGTATCACCAGCAGGTCCCCAGGCAGACAACAGCCCTTGACTTCAGAGTCCACTAATACTTCTGTTCTCACTTTATTTGCTTAGTACCAATGAGTAAGAGACCCTGTTATTTATATATATATATATATTTTTTTTTTTTTTTTGGTATTCTAATGTTATCAGAAACCAAACACTACTCCCGCAGCACGACATCACAGGCGTTTTATTTACCGTATGGGCTGGAAGATGAGGCTTTTGCATTCAAAGAATCTTGGAATCATCAGGTTGGAAGAGACCCACCAGATCATCAAGTACAACCATTCCCACCAATCTCTAAACCATGTCCCTCAGCACCTCATCCACCCGCACCTTAAACACCTCCAGGGAAGGTGAATCAACCACCTCCCTGGGCAGCCTCTGACAGTGTCTAACAACCCTTTCCATGAACAATTTTTTTCCTTATGTCGAGCCCGAACCTCCCCTGGTGGAGCCTGAGGCCATTCCCTCTCTTCCTGTCCCCTGGCACTTGGGAGAGGAGCCCAGCTCCCTTCTCTCCACAACCTCCTTTCAGGGAGTTACAGAGAGCAATGATGTCTCCCCTCAGCCTCCTCTTCTCCAGGCTAAACAACCCCAGCTCTCTCAGCCATTCCTCATAAGGCCTGTTCTCCAGCCCTTTCACCAGCTTCCTTGCTCTTCTCTGGACTTGCTCCAGAGCCTCAACATCCTTCTTGTGCTGAGGGGCCCACAACTGAACACAGGATTCAAGGAGCGGCCTCACCAGTGCCAAGTCCAGAGGGAGAAGAACCTCCCTGGACCTGCTGGTCACACTGTTTCTGATCCAAGCCAAGATGCCACTGGCTTTCTTGGCCACCTGGGCACACTGCTGGCTCTTGTTCAGTCACTGTCAACCAACACCCCCAGGTCCCTCTCCTCCAGGCAGCTTTCCAGCCAGACTTCTCCTAGTCTGGAGCTCTGCATTGGGTTGTTGTGCAGTGCATTGCTCGACCACCTCAAAGGAAGGTGCTCTGGGTAGTCAAGTACCATCTCCTTGCAGGTTTAACCACATGGGCAGACCTCTCCCAGGACGCGAGGCTGTTGCTGGTAGAGATTCTGTGATTGTGTAGCGTGTCCATCTCAACTGAACTCTGCCATCGCACACAGCTGATCAATGAGAGACAAATTCAGTCTATAAAGCAGGGAGAAGAGAAAGGGAGACTCTGAGGCTCTGATAGAACATCAGGAGGCATGTAAACATTTCCAGACCACAATAACTCCTCCACTGCAAGAAAAGAAATACTGACACACACGTAACTGAAATAAGAACCCCAAGAATGGTTTCAAGAATACATTCTTCACACGCAAGAGGTATTTGCGGAGTTATACTACCTGAAAGTCAGGAGTCCAACCCACTAGAGGGAGAGAGGTGGGGAGAAGGGAACAAGTTTTAATCTACGGAGAAGGGAGGCTGCTGTAAAACTGTGCATGGATAAAAACCTCATATCGTTGCTTGTCAGGAACAGCCTCTGACCAGGTCAGATCACCAGTGACAGGGGATGAGCATCCTCTGGTTTTTTGTGTGCTGTAAGACGAACTTTAAATAGCTTTCACACCAAACACTATTTAGATGTGCATAAACTTCTGTGAGTGTGCAGAGTCTTGTTAACTCGCTGAGATCCAGAAATCACACGTATCGGCATTTGAGAAAGGCTTCGAGGGCTCGGCGCTGACCGTGGAGCGCGGGTGGGTCTCAAACAGCTGAATGGCAGCTTCACAACATTCAGGTTTATTACCGAAATGCCAAAAATCACATTGGGAGTAAAAAGAAGTATCGACGTATTCTGAGCTGGGTTCAGAAGGAAAGAAAGAATGAAAGCCCACACCAAGACGCTAACAGCTGTGCATTCACCAGCTCTCCCCCGACTCATGAAGTTATTCTGGGCATAACAACTCTTCCATTTTATTTGGTGTCACAAGTGGAAGTGGAGTACTTGAATAATTAATATTATCCAAAGCAGGGCATCAGATGTAAGAGCATGGTGATGGAAGCATGCAGAGGGCTAACTGGTGTAGTCTAAGGCCCCCACCCTGCAGTTCCCTCTGTGCAAGCAGGTTCCTGGGCTCCTGCAGGTCTCCGGTCCCAGGGACCCACCCAGAGTCATCTGCAGGACTGGGAAATTATTGTGCTTCTCAGCTCGCTAGAAAGGACATTTTTCCCTATTCCTGCTCTCAGTGGTGCGCAGGGAGCATGCTGCTCTATTCCCTGCTACAAAAGCACAGCGGAGGGGGGAAAAATCCTGAAGAACATCGTGCAGCACCATTGATTCGGTACAGAGGGAACGCTGGGGCGCTCGGTTTTGTTTGGCGGCTCCGGAAGTTCCACCAGCTTTGAAACAAGTATTGCCAAGGTAACATCCTCACAGTGGTTGGTAGTTCAAAGAGGCCGAAACACCATCCGATTACTCTTATTAAACCAAATAACAACTCCACCTCTCCTGGTCCCTTCCGCGCAGGCACACAACCCCCCCCCACCGTGAACAAAATAAAAACAGGAATAAAATAAATAAATAAATAAAGGCAATCCCAAAACATTTATTTTTGTTTCTCTCTCTCTCTCTCTCTCTCTCTCTCTCAAATCAGACCAGCTTAGAGATACCAACTTCACCTACCTTCGCGAATTCACTTAGGATACGGAGGAACACCAAACTTTACACTTTTAAGACCTGAATTGCAACACTCGCGTGGTCACTCATCTGCGTCTGGAAACCTGTCCTGAGAGCTGGTTGAAGTCTGACCCCTTACTCCATTCCCACAGATCAGTAACTCATTGGCTATATGGGAGAGAAGTGTATCCAAAGCACACGATGGCACATTAAGGTTGAAGAAAGCATTGGTAAAGGAGAATAGAACTACAGCAGTTGTTCGGCCTACTCTACCTAAATGTTGAGCCGCTGCAGAACTCCTCTTCCAGCCCAACACAAAGTCAAACTGCGTCATCCCCTCTCCAAGACATTCTTTCGTGGTACGTTACTGGCACTTTATGTCAGTCTCATATGGTAGATACATGCACATTTGTCTGTGTGTTTACATACAAAAGGTCTGATAACAGTAAAACATTGTTCAGAGAGATATAAAAAACCGAAGGAGTTGCATTAGCCAAAAAAAGTGTTTTGTGAGAAACAACAATAAAAATGATATAACCACAGCTTTTCTTTTCTTTAAAATTAGATAAATACCCAAAGCTATGATTTCACTTGGGGCCTCTGTACCTTGACAGGGAGTCCAATGGAGTATATCTGAAGGCACTTAATATCCTCTACTCAGCTGTAAGATGGTTGCACAGGGAGCTGGGGAGCTTGGGATGTGGTTTGGGGCATGGAGAAGAGAGATGGATGAATACAAGCCCTGAGGAGCTGTGATCCACACAGCGTCAGGTGCTGAAATGAAAACAAACGTACAACCCAAGGTGTTGAGAAGGTCTCTCTTGGAAAAGAAAACTGCCAATTGCAAACGTCTGTGTGTTTCTATTGACAGAGCACTTCATGCAACTCTGACAGTGCATCATACACTCTTAGAGACATTTAGCTTTGTCAGTTCGTCGACCTCCTCAGTTCCCGCTTCCTCGCACTCAGTCTTCTCTGCAGCTTTGCCAAATCTGCACCTCTCCTCTGCTCTCCCCGCACCTTTCTGGAGCTTCTTGGTGGAAGGAAGGATGTCCTTGGTTTCCGGGTTATCTGTGCCATGGGCTGTCTTATCAGAATTCTGTACAGAAGGCACCAGGTTGGCAATCTCGTCCGTGGGAGATCGCCCAATGCTGCCATCCACTTGAACCCGAATGTCTGGAGATATAGACAACTGGTGATGTGGCACGATCCCGTTGTCCATGCATTTTGGGTAAAGGTAGGTCTTCATCTGACCTTTCCCCTTCACATTGACCGTCCCCCTATAGTCAAAGTCATACCCCATCTTGTTTAGGATGCGGTAGCTCTCCTCACTCACCTGTATGCGGCACTCGACGCCGGTGGTGTCCATTCTGCTCGCGATGTTCACAGTGTCCCCCCAAATGTCATACAACAGCTTGGTGGTGCCGATGACCCCAGCGGTGAGGGGGCCGTGGTTAAAGCCAATCCGCAGTTTAAAATTGAACCACAGCATGTTGTTGTTGAAGTCATCCACCACTCGCATCATTTCTTTGGCAAATTCAAAAAGGGTCTGCAAGTGCCCGTGGGGATGGTTGTTGTCCTGACACTGCGAGGTGTTCAGCCCCGAGGCGGCCATGTAGGTCGCCCCGATGGTTTTGATTTTCTCGATGCTGCTGTAATGCGGTTTGCTCAGCAGCTCATCGAAATCCCCAATCAGTTCGTTCAGGACGCGGTAGCACTCTTTGCCCCCCTCGTAATTCTCTTCGTAGAACTCGCTGAAGTTCACGATACTCGCAAAGATCACCCCTCCGCTGTCGTGGTTTTTGGAGTAGCTCTGGGAGACCTTCAGCTGCTCGGCCACGTGGTACGGAATAATATTCCTCAGCAACCAGTCAGCTTGATCCCTCATGCTCTGAATTTTGGTGCGATGAAGATCAGCCTCCACATCTCCGTGGTAGTGGAGGCGGTAACTGACCTCAAACTCTCGATTCAGAAACCAGACCAGAAGGAGCAGAAGGAAGGAAACCAAAATGACTTCCTGACCGATCAGGTCTGCCGGCCTCTTTGTGTCATGCGGCATCGAACTGTTGCACGGACTTTTTCTGGAGCTGAAAGCAAAAGAAAAGGAAGAACATGAAAGGTGTGCTTAAAAAACGAGTTAGGGCACAACCATTGCAGCTCCGTAGTTAGAAATCTTTTCTAGACAAAAGTGTAGGAAATCATAGAATCACAGAATCACTAGGTTGGAAGAGACCCATCGGATCATCGAGTCCAAATATACACTATATGCTAAGTTATATATATTTTGATGGGAATGGTTGGACTCGATGATCCAATGCGTCTTTTCCAACCTTACGATTCTATGATAAAATAGGCTTTGACAATTTTAGCTGTTGTTAAGTATGCTAAAGAATTAATTTCATTCTTCAACTCATTAAATACTTCCTTAAAGGGGCATGACCAGGTTCAGCAACAGAGAAATTGCTCAGCCTTTACCAGAGTCATATTTTAAGGACTTCACGAAGGAAATAGTTATCATTATATCTAAATATATAACTAAAAGTGCTACACATAAATACATTATAAAAATATTTAATAACACCTGTGTGCATGTGTATGTTCAGATTTCTCTGTGTGTGTTTGTATCCATGCAGGGTGGTTTTGTGGAATTTATCCTCTTTTGTACTCCCTCCAATATTCACCACCACCAGGTTAGAAGAGACCCACCGGATCATTGAGTCCAACCATTCCCATCAATCACTAAACCATGTCCCTCAGCACCTGGTCCACCTGTCCCATAAACACTTCGAGGGAAGGTGAATCAACCTCCTCCCTGGGCAGCCTCTGACACTGCCCAATCACCCTTTCTGGGAAATTTTTTTTCCTGATGTCCAGCCTGAACCTCCCCTGGCGGAGCTTGAGGCCATTCCCTCCTGTCCTGTCCCCTGTCCCTTGGGAGAACAGCCCAGCTCCCTCCTCTCCACAACCTCCGCTCAGGGAGTTATAGAGAGCAATAAGGTCTGCCTTCAGCCTCCTCTTCTCCAGGATAAACACCCCCAGCTCTCTCAGACATTCCTCATCAGGCCTGTTCTCCAGCCCCTTCACCAGCCTCATTGCTCTTCTCTGGACTCACTCCAGAGCCTCAACATCCTTCTTGTGCTGAGGGGCCCACAACTGAACACAGGATTTGAGGAGCGGTCTCACCAGTGCTGAGTACAGAGAGAGAAGAACCTCCCTGGACATCTGCTTTATGTACTGTTAGTGTTTTCCCCTTGCCTCCCCATCAAAACCAGCAACCTTTGTAGTGCGTCTTTAACATTACCACACAAAGATGTTGAGAGAAGATAACCCTGTGCAAGACACTTCATAGAACAGGTTGCCCAGAGCAGTGGTGGCTGCCCCATCCCTGGAGGGGTTCAAGGTCAGGTTGGATGGGGCTTTGGGCAGCCTGATCCAGTGGGAAGTGTCCCTGCCCGTGACAGGGGGGCTGGAACTGGATGATCTTCAAGGTCCTTTCTGTGTCACTATTCTGTGATTCTATGATATTCAAAACCTGCTTGGCTGCGTTCCTATGCGAACTGCTATAGGCAAACCTGCTTCAGCATGGTGGTTGGACTAGATGATCTGATGGGTCTTTTCCAACCTGGTGATTTTATGATTCTATGATCTCTAGAGGTTCTTTCCAAGTCCAACTATTCTGTGACTGTAACTGTGTGACTCCTGTGTGAAGGCAGAGAATGGAGCTCTGGGTTGACTTCTGTTGTACATTATAACCACTGAGGCTTTTCATGGTGGAGAGAGAAAGTTTCTTCAAGGGTTGAGATTAAAAAAAAGTCCCATCTGATATAGATCGCGTTCTGTTCCAAAGTTTTTTGACAATTCATCGGCTGCCTGGGCAGAAGCACTGATGGAGGATGCTGCCAGTGCCAAAGGACCCTCAGCAAGGAGACATCTGCAGTCTACAATCTCGACTTTCCACAGAGGTGCAAAGACACCAACCTAATCTGAGAAGGCAGCACCTATGGAATTCCAGAAACCAAGGCTAAACTCAGACAGACTGGCACACAGTGATTTCTGGAATCATTTAACTGCTATATTCCCATAAAATCATGCCAAAGCTCAAGATTTTATATGAACAGACACATGCTGAAGTTTCTCAAGTTAAGGGATGGTTTGATAAGGGAAAGCATCACATCAACCTTTCTCCTTGGAAGAACAGGCAATCTGTACCTAGAATCATAGAATCATAGAACAACCAGGTTGGAAGAGACCCATCGGATCTTCTAGTCCAACCATTCCTATCAAACACTAAACCAAGTCCATCAAGACCTCATCCACTCGTGCCTTACACCCCTCCAGGGAAGGTGAATCAACCACCTCCCTGGGCAGCCTATTCCAATGCCCAATGACCTTCTGCGTGAAAAACTTCCTCCTAATGTCTAGCCTAAATCTCCCCTGGCAGAGCTTGAGGCCATTCATAGCACAAAGCAAGCTTGTGCACATACCTGAACCAGCACTTAACCTGTATGGTTACAGAACCAGGGGCATACAGCTTCCCTCTTGCAAAGCTTTTAGCTTCCTATTAAGTTCCGCTGCAGGGGAGGCTTAAGAAGGCAAGGTCCCGGCTCCCTGAATCCTTTACTCTTCAGTTAAACATTTTAGCATTTTCCCATTTTATATAGATGTAGCTAAAAGAAGTCGAGGACGTTATAGAGATACTGAGGACAAGTCATCAATGCATATTTGTGCCATATGGTGGGTGCCATTGTTAAGGTAAACATTCTATGATCACCTGTATCTTACAAAGCGTCTTAATTTCTGTGGAAGAAAACATTAATTTACATTATCTTTTTCAGCAGTGTTTAATTTAAATCCATTCTTTTGAACTTCATCTTCATTTGACTGACAGAAAAGAGAATTGAAGCAAAACCCTCCCAGTTGTGAAAAAGATGAATGTGCACGATCTCTGAAAGCACCCCTGTGTGCTATTGTCTCTGTGTGCTATTGTCTCTGTTTGTATCCATCAGCTTGGACCACTGCAGAAAAAGTTTCCCCTACTGCATATTATGCTGGAAATGATAGCATCATAGAACAACCAGGTTGGAAGAGACCCATCGGATCATCGAGTCCAACCATTCCTATCAAACACTAAACCATGTCCCTCAGCACCTCATCTACCCGTCCCTTAAACACCTCCAGGGAAGGTGAATCAACCACCTCCCTGGGCAGCCTATTCCAATGCCCAATGACCCTCTGTGTGAAAAACTTCCTCTTAATCTCCAGCTTAAATCTTCCCTGGCAGAGCTTAAGGCCATTCCCAATCACTCCCTTTGTTTTCAACCCTAAATATACTTCTCCCAAGGAGAAGTGAAGGTGTATTCATGCTATTGGTTTGATATTAAAAACTCTAATCCTGTTCCAGCAACTGCTGGTGTGTTGCTGCACTAAGGTTCCTTCTTGCCTTCCCTACAGCTACTTTTCCCAGCAGATCCTCTGCTATGAACCTTTTCATTCCCTCTCTAGGAAGTCGAGTCAGAGACTAAGACACAGGCTAAGTTATTAGTGACTGGAACGATAACAATTCCTGAAATACCATCCTTGCTACCTAGTTTGCAGGTAGCAGAAAAGCCTCTCTGAACGGCTTATAAAACAAAACGAGGAGAGGATAAGCAAAAGAATGAGTGAGGTTGCAGAAGGTGAGAAATGAATCAGCTCCTTGGTTAAAGAGCACGATTTGGGTTCTCTTCAGAACAGTTCATTATTTTCCGTTATCTTGTGGGAAGAGATGTGCTAGGGGATGGGAGCAATGACACACTGCTCTGTTGGGAGGATGAGTTTGAGCCAGGTAACCTCCCCTAAAAGCAAATAAAGCCCCGTGGCAGGGATGTTCAAGTCATTGAAGGCTTTTTATTTACAGTTTATTATACAAAATGCTCCTCAAAGTACTTCAATTCCTCTTACATGAACTATGCAAGCATGACTAATGTTGCGTTACACGCAGCGGCTCGTGTTGAAGGCAAGATCTGCCTTTGGAGAACAACCTGCCGCCTCCCATTCACGGCTCCTGCAGCACTGGCATCTGCGAGCTCTCAATCATCTCCTGCAGAGCTGTCCTAACCTTGTTTCCCACGTGGGTGTGCAACCTCAGAGATCTGCGTGCAAGATGAGTGACTCACTTGTAAGCTGACCTCATTTCATTAATAAGGTAATGGGTTAGTATCTCAAAAAAGAAGGTGGAGTATCTTTTCCAGAGCAGGCACTTCTGATCACAATGCAAGTGCTACAAGCATTAGTGCAAAAAGACATGATACCAGCCTGAAAGAATGAGCAATTACATCCTATTCCTTTGGTATATTCCTCTCACCACAAGAAGGATGTTGAGGCTCTGGAGTGAGTCCAGAGAAGAGCAAGGAAGCTGGTGAAGGGGCTGGAGAACAGGCCTGATGAGGAACGGCTGAGAGAGCTGGGGGTGTTTATCCTGGAGAAGAGGAGGCTGAGGGGAGACCTCATTGCTCTCTATAACTATCTGAAAGGAGGTTGTGGAGAGGAGGGAGCTGGGCTCTTCTCCCAAGGGACAGGGGACAGGACAAGAGGGAATGGCCTCAAGCTCCGCCAGGGGAGGTTCAGGCTGGACATCAGGAAAAAGGTTCTCACAGAAAGGGTGATTGGGCAGTGTCAGAGGCTGCCCAGGGAGGTGGTTGAGTCACCTTCCCTGGAGGTGTTTAAGGTGCGGGTGGACGAGGTGCTGAGGGACATGGGTTAGTGATTTGATGGGAACAGTTGGACTCTATGATCCGGTGGGTGTCTTTCAACCTGGTTGTTCTATGATTCTATGAGATCAACGCTCTGTATGTTGCAGTGACCACATTACAGGACCTATAGGACTATAAATCATCTCACACAGTCAGTTAGCAACAATGACCTAAGCTCTCCTTTAGAGCAAGAATTAAAACACACACACACCTATAACAGACAGGATCACACCCCCCGAATCCTGTTAAGCTCCACTTTTTATGAAGTGCTGCACTAGAATACTGATTTTTTTCATTCCAATTGAAATCTTAAGCCGACAATGTTCCTTTAACTCAAACTGGTGAAGTGCTTCCTGGCACAGACACCTAACTATTAACTTGGCATCTTCATCTGTGTGTTGAATATGGAATGAGTGAGAGCTCAGGAGATAGAATCTCCTTTGGCTTGATCACATATCATAAAGATAATGGCTTCCCACTTAGAGAGATTTTTGGAAAGCCATTTTGCTTGTAAGCCAGTAAGCTATCCTGCTACATTTACATAGGACGCATGCCTGTTAAATCTTAAAAAAGAATGCCCTGGTAGGACAGTGCAGATAGGGAGAATCGAACAGCTGCTTTCGATGAAGAACACAGAGTGGATGTTTATAAACCCCTGCCACTAGCAAGCCATTTTTTTCTTCCACTTCAACGGCCTGTTGCTGTTCCTCCGAGCAGTCCCACAATGGAAATGTCACTCCCTATCTTGAGAAATGACACAGAATCATAGAATCATAGAACAACCAGGTTGGAAGAGACCCACCGGATCATCGAGTCCAACCATTCCTACCAATCGCACTCTCCTGGCATAGAAAAGGGAAAAAGTAGAAGGGGTTGGAGAACAGGCCTTATGAGAAGCGTCTGAGAGAGCTGGGGGTGTTTATCCTGGAGAAGAGAAGGCTGAGGGGAGACCTCATTACTCTCTCCAACTACCTGAAAGGAGGTTGTGGAGAGGAGGGAGCTGGGCTCTTCTCCCAAGGGACAGGGGACAGGACAAGAGGGAATGGCCTCAAGCTCCACCAGGGGAGATTTAGGCTGGAGATTAGGAGGAAGTTTTTCACAGGAAGGGTCATTGGGCATTGGAATAGGCTGCCCAGGGAGGTGGTTGATTCACCTTCCCTGGAGGTGTTTAAGGGACGGGTAGATGAGGTGCTGAGGGACATGGGTTAGTGTTTGATAGCAATGGTTGGACTCGATGATCTAGTGGGTCTCTTCCAACCTGCTTGTTCTATGATTCTGTGAATCTCTTAACCATGTCATGGACAGCATCATCCCTGCCCTGTGGTGTGGAGGATCCTCAGCCACGACACCCCCTCCTCACTCATCTTTGTAGCCTCCTCTGGACCTATAAAAGGTGGGTTGATAAGGGGCTTATCAAGGGCTATTAATAACCCAGGAAAAGATTTCTGTTTGTGCGTTTAAAAGTCTGGGGGTTAAAACCTCATTTGCTCTCCAGGATACGATTTGCTGCTCTGCCTGAGCGAGCACAGGGTGGCAGACAGCGCCCAGACGGTCGGTGCCTGCGTGTGTCCCTTCATCCCCGAGGAGGCAGCTGGTTTCGCAGGCAGCTTTTTCAGCTGAAGCTCCTCTACCACTGGGGATTCTCACCTAGGCAGCTGTGGATAGCATCCAACCCAGCAAATCAACCAGGGAAGTCAAATAAATAGCTTGTGATACACAGATAGCACTTGAAAACCTGCTGCTAGAAAAACAGATGCTATTTTATACATTTCTCCCATAGCTCTATTTCCTAGAAATCTGATTTAAAAATAAAGCAGCATTACACAACTTAGTGACTGCAGCATCAGCTCTCTGATGGTTTTTGGTCATAGCCAAGTCCTCTGTAAAGGAAATGATGTATACAAGGAGCTTAAACGCAACCTGCTGAACCAATCTGTTGAATTCCCACGTGTATTACTGCAGATGCAAAGTTTTGCAACATATAATTGAGTGAAAACGCTCCTACCCCTAAACACACAGATGGTAATTTCATACACAGCTTACCTGAAGTTCTGTGCCAACTCTAGGTGAAAAGTTTCCATGGAGCTGAAATAAAAAAAAGTGTTGATATCAGAGGGGAAGGTAAAGCGTTCTGCCAGAATATCAGTTAGCATTTAACCTTTTCTATTCTGCAGACTGTCAGATCAATAATTGCACTGCACACCTGATTATTCAGATAAACTTCATTTGAATATGACTTAACGGCATTTTTTGCTTGGAAAAAGCAACCAGAGTCCGAGAGAGAGGTGCAGATGCCTCTAAAGGGTAACTGATGATAATGCAGTCAAGCTGACTCCTGGAATGAGTAACCGTTAAACAATCCAATCTTACCTTGGAGACATGAAAAAGTCATTTCACGACTCAGAAATCCAGTTGTCGGCATCTTATCTGACCACACAACACAAAGGTTTTTGAAAAACAAAACACTAAACCCCAAACAATTAAAAAAAAACAAAACCAAGAAATATACAATCTATTTTTGAAAATGTCATCAAAGAGAATAAGTGAGCAGATCAAGCGATTTTTGTGCTTACTTGCATCACAGTTTCTCTCAAGCATCACAGTTCTCAGGATTAGTTACTTTTGGAAAAAGACATAAAGCAATCTGCAGAATGGTGAAGGGGCTGGAGAACAAGTCTTACGAGGAGTGACTGAGAGAGCTGGGGGTGTTTATCCTGGAGAAGAGGAGGTTGAGGGGAGACCTCATTGCTCTCTCCAGCTACCTGAGGGGAGGTTGTGGAGAGGAGGGAGCTGGGCTCTTCTCCCAAGGGACAGGGGACAGGAGGTAATGGCCTCAAGCTCCACCAGGGGAGGTTCAGGCTGGAGACTAGGAAAAAATTCTTCACAGAAAGGGTCGTTAGGCACTGGCAGAGGCTGCGCAGGGAGGGGCTGACTCGCCTTCCCTGGAGGGGTTTAAGGGATGGGTGGATGAGGTGCTGAGGGACATGGTTTAGAGACTGATGAGAATGGTTGGAGTTGATGATCCGGTGGGTCTCTTCCAACCTGGTGATTCTATGATTCTATGGATCTGCCTGTGATGCACACAAAGCTGAAATAACTCCTGTGACAAAAATATTCACTGTTTCAGCTCTGCAGTTGAACAGCTCTGTCTATCACTTTAAACACACATTTTTAAAAGTTGAAATAACAACATATTCCATGATTTCTGTATTTTGCCCACTCACGGTCACCGCTTTCGAAACCACAGGTGAAAACACACTGTCCTTAGCAAAATTTCTTAAGAGAATGTTTCTGCCCTTCAGTAGTCAGCAAAAGCTGATGTTATGAACAGATACAACAGTGAGGTCTCCTCTCTGCTTGGGAGCAGCCTGTCCCAGGTCCTTGAAAACACTGACGTACAGTGAAACCACCAAGTTTTGTGCCTTTCTACACAAAATCTTAGCACCAAGCTTATGCACAAGCTGCTTTAGTGATCACACCTATCACTTGTTCGAAAATGATGGTTTTGAATAAGGAATCAGGAGTTACAATTATGGCACCAGACCTTCTGACTCTGTTCTGTGACAAAACACCTTCAAGACAGACGCAGAGGGGTCTGTTCAGACCATCACTAACGGGCATGTCAATCAGTATGGGCCCTTTTTCACGCTTTGGCTTCGCTGCCTGCCTTTGTATGAAGACTTTTGGCACTAGAAATAGATTTTATTATGCTATTTTAAAAGGCTGCCATGAACCAGCATCTGCTTCTGCCATGGTAGCTCCACACAGACATGGCAGCAAGCCTGGGGAGTCTCAGCACTGGTGAGACCACTCCTTGAACCCTGTGTTTAGTTCTCAGCCCTTCAGCACAAGAAGGATGTTGAGGTTCTGGAGCGAGTCCAGAGAAGAGCAACGAAGCTGGTGAAGGGGCTGGAGAACAGGCCTGATGAGAAGTGGCTGAGAGAGCTGGGGGTGTTTATCCTGGAGAAGAGGAGGCTGAGGGGAGACCTCATTGCTCTCTCCAACTACCTGAGCGGAGGTTGTGGAGAGGAGGGAGCTGGGCTTTTCTGCCAAGGGACAGGGGACAGGACGAGAGGGAATGGCCTCAAGTTCCACAAGGGGAGGTTTAGGCTGGACATCAGGAGGAAGGTTTTCCCAGAAAGAATGATTGTGCACTGTCAGAGGCTGCCCAGGGAGGTGGTTGATTCACCTTCCCTGGAGGGGTTTAAGGGACGGGAGGACGAGATGCTGAGGGACATGGTTTAGCGTTTGATAGGAATGGTTGAACTCAATGATCCGATGGGTCTCTTCCAACCTGGTGATTCCATGATTCTATGAAATAGCATCAAAGCTTCACCAACTACCCTAAGAAACCAAACCCAGCGCTGACTTCTTGGTGAAGCCCGTGGTCGCACAGTGAAAGCCTCAGTGTTGCAAGGGAAAAACCGAACAGGTGGAGAGTCAGCTTTCTTACTAGGAGAGAGGGTGACCTCATGTGCTGGAGGAGAGAGAGAGGCTAGGGAAGCTGGACCTCTAAAACCAAGGGGACAAACCAAGAATACGAAAGGGGAGGTGTGTCCAGAAACTGCACTACAGCCCTCCACCCAAGCTAGAAAGAATTGTTCCTCTGCAGAGACAAGGAACAGATTTTTATTTAGTCTACTATGATCCAGAAGCCATTTCTCAACTGACTCCAGTTCCAAATTTCCAAGGAAAAATTTTCTTCTCACAACCCTTACAGCCACTTCCAAATTAGAGATGTGAACAGATGTTACACAGTGACTTTTACTCTCCTTTGTCTTTGTTTATATAAATTAGATTAAATGAAAAGAGACCACTGAAGACACTTGAAGAGGGGATTAAAGCTAAATACACAAAACGTGTCTCTGCAAACTCTTTCTGGTTTGTTGGGGACTTTTTCATGTTTTTCACCATATGATTCAGCAGGGTAAGTTGAAGAAGGTTAAGAGGAAGGGCTTTCGATAGGAAACTAGAACAATCTAGCATAAGCGAGCCTTGCAAAGTCCAAGCTAAGGTGAGAGTGCCAAAGGGAAGGGTATTTCTTCAGCCACTGAGAACTACAAGCTCATTGTAACTTTTTGAAAATAGGAGTGGATGGTTGGAAGGACTCTCTTGTCAAGAAAATAGAAGGAAAATACTGAAAACAAGTTCTCCTACGGGGAAGATGGCTTATCAAAGAAAAAAATGAGAAATTGTAAGGTTATTGCACAGAAACCACGTTCATTTCATCCTCCTGGTTACTGCCTTGCAGGGTCCTCTGGAAAGGCAGGGAAGTAAGAAACAAACAGAATCCTATTAAATCTAAATGCAGGCCTTCCACAGTGGAGAACTCCTCAAGGAGGGAGGTGGAAGAAAGATACATGGTTTGTAAGGGAAAAAAAAAAATCTAGAGGGGGGGTGGGTGAACAACTGGGCTCTTCAGCACCACCGGAAGCCTCAGAAATTTCTTAGTAAAATAGTTTCAAATAGGCCTTATGAGGAACGGCTGAGAGAGTTGGGGGTGTTTATCCTGGAGAAGAGGAGGCTGAGGGGAGACCTCATTGCTCTCTCCAGCTACGTGAAAGGAGGTTGTGGAGAGGAGGGAGCTGGGCCCTTCTCCCAAGGGACAGGATGAGAGGGAATGGCCTCAAGCTCCACCAGGGGAGGTTCAAGCTGAACATTCGGAAAAAATTTTTCACAGAAAGGGTCATTGGGCAGTGTCAGAGGCTGCCCAGGGAGGTGGTTGATTCATCTTCTCTGGAGGGGTTTAAGGTATGGGTGGATGAGGTGCTGAGGGACATGGGTTAGTGTTTGATAGGAACAGTTGGACTTGGTGATCTGGTGGGTCTCTTCCAACCTGGTTGTTCTATGATTCTATGAAATGGTGAGAGGCAATTCAACAGGTCTGATAAGTGTGCCCTAGAAACACATCAGTTGAGGATTGAATGCCATTTCAGAACAATCCCACACACTAGATTCTCACTTTGCTGGTGAAGAAAGCAAAGGTGTTTGTCTCAAGCATGGTCTATGAGTGCTAAGGCGCGATGCTCACCTGTCTGGACACAAGGAGACGTAGAGCAGAATGAGCAGCACTGCTCCCACCACGGTGGCCAGCAGAGACCTCATCCAGGAGCTCAGCTGGCAGAAGTTACAGTACTGCACAATGGTGATCAGAATGGCACAGCACATAAACATGGTGTACTGCAACAGAGAGAGAGAGCGTGCGTTAGCTTCTGCCTGTTGACCGGAGCCCTTCTGCACAAAACCACTGCTGTAAATTAAAGAATGTGTGATAGAGAATCATACACTAGCTTGGGCTGGAAGGGACCTTAAAGATCATCCCGTTCCAACCCACCTTCCATGGGCAGGGACACTTCCTACTGGATCAGGTTGCTCAAAGCCCAATCCAACCTGGCCTTGAACCCCTCCAGGGATGGGGCATATGGAAGAGAAGGGTCTGATCTTGTTTTGTATGCACAGTCCCTCACAGTGTCTGCACCAGGAGAGTGCTTGGATACAGAGCTCTGCCCTTCAAAGTGCAAGAAAACCTTTAGCATAGGTAGTTTGTCACAATTTTTCCCTAAACGGAGTTTTGCGCTGCTGCATTACACAACTGTTATTTTCAGTAACTTTCAAGATCTTCAGCTTACCTTTCCAAAAAGCTCAGTGCCTCTTCTTATTAAAATAAAAAAAAAAAAATAAGAAACAAGAAAAAGAATAAAAGGTAAACATTGATAGCAACCTCCCCCCATACCTGAAAGGAGGTTGTGGAGAGGAGGGAGCTGGGCTCTTCTCCCAAGGGACAGGGGACAGGACAAGAGGGAATGGCCTCAAGCTCCAACAGGGGAGGGTCACGCTAGACATTAGTTTTTCACAGAAAGGGTCATTGGGCAGTGTCAGAGGCTGCCCAGGGAGGGGGTTGATCCACCTTCCCTGGAGGTGTTTAAGGGACGTGTGGACGAGGTGCTGAGGGACGTGGGTTAGTGTTTGATAGGAATGGTTGGACACAATGATCCGGTGGGTCTCTTCCAACCTGGTTGTTCTATGATTCTATGATATGTTGGGGTTTTAGACCCTGTAATCCACTGCTTTGAAAATCTAGAACATATCCGTGTTGGAAAACTGCATCCAACTGTCCACCTTCCAAAACCCTACTCAGAGTACATTACCTGACTAGCAGCAAGTGAATTCAAATATGAAAAAAAACCTGTTTGGATAACAAAAGGCAGGTATCAAGGTGCTGAGGGACACGGGTTAGTGTTTGATAGGAACAGTTGGACTCGATGATCCAGTGGGTCTCTTCCAACCTGATTGTTCTATGATTCTATGATCAGTCACTCTCAGCTGATGTTTGGTAACACCTTCACTTGTGCTGATTTGAAAAGACAATTTTAGATTTCGTGCTCCAAACGTTTTTCTCAAAAATCTTTCCCTTTCTACACCTGTACTGGAGAAGGAGAAGTAAAGGTAGGATGGAGACAGTGCCCAGAACGTCTTCATTTCCCTGAGATACAACCTGACAGTGGTCAAACCCCTCGAGTCGATGCACAAAATTTAGGTTTATCAAGAATATTCACGGCCATCCAAGCTAAAACAGAGACTCCCCGAGAGCATTACGGAGTTCTCTTTTAGCTACTTACTGTATTTTACAGTATCAAACGATCATTCTTTCCCTCTCGCATTTTAGATCATTTTTACAGTTGAAGTGCAGAGATTGCAGATCATCGATAACAAATAAGCACAGGATTCAGAGGCAGACACAGCGTATAGGGAAAAAAAAAAAACCCTTACATAATTTACCATTCTTAAACCACAAGCACAGTTGTTGTTTCTTTAAATGACTCAAAAAACGGATTAAAGGAATTTCAGAAGTTTCCATAAAAAACACCGTAATCTGAACTTACTTTTTTCCCCCCCTATTTCAGGTCTCCTAGAGTGGCAGAGCACTGGTTCTCACTCCAAGTGATGCCCCAGCATGAAGCCAGCCTATAGAGGGTCAGGAAACGCTGTGTTTTACTATGTATGCATGGCTTTGGAAAGTTTTTTTTATTATTATTATTATTATTGTTGTTTTTGTTAACTTTCATTTTAATTATTTTATATCCAGGGAAGGTATAAAATGCTATGAATAAAAAAAAAACTTTGCAAAACCATGTCATAGTAAAATACGACACTTACCTGACCCTCTATAGATTGGTTCTGTTTCCTAGAGCTCCATGAGTGCTGAAACACTGGGAATAAGGTGAGGTGGGACATCTCTTGGAGAGCGAGCCAACAGCCCCACGACTCTGGAGGACCTGCAAGAGGAAAGAAAGCAAAGTTCATTCTCAGCTTGGTGATGAACACTTTGACAACCTGGTCTGAAGAGGGACTGAGAAAACACCAATAAAATGGTTCTAGCAATATCATTTATCCTCCCTCTGTACTCAGCACTGGTGAGACCGCTCCTCAAATCCTGTGTTCAGTTGTGGGCCCCTCACCACAAGAAGGATGTTGAGGCTCTGGAGAGAGTCCAGAGAAGAGCAACGAATCTGGTGAAGGGGCTGGAGAACAGGCCTGATGAGGAACGTCTGAGAGAGCTGGGGGTGTTTATCCTGGAGAAGAGGAGGCTGAGGGGAGAACTCATTGCTCTCTCCAACTCCTTGAAAGGAGTTTGTGGAGAGGAGGGAGCTGGGCTCTTCTCCCAAGGGACAAGAGGGAATGGCCTCAAGCTCCACCAGGGGAGGGTCAGGATGGACATGAGGAAAAAAATTTTCCCAGAAAGGGTCATTGGGCACTGTCAGATGCTGCCCAGGGAGGTGGTTGAGTCACCTTCCCTGGAGGTATTTAAGGCACAGGTAGATGACGTCCTGAGGGACATGGTTTAGTGTTTGATAGGAATGGTTGGACTAGATGATCCGGTGGGTCTCTTCCAACCTGGTGATTCTGTGTGATTCTGTGATTCTTAATCATTTGGAGAGATGTTCAAGAATGGTGATGAATGGAATGCTAAAAAAATGTATTGATGGATTTGAAGGTTTCACCCCCTTCATTGCAAGGAAAACTTTCTTACAATTAGTAGATCAGTAGTCATGAGGGAGGAGAGTCATCATTAAACAGAGGAAAAAAATTACAGCTTAAAAATAGTTAACTAAAATTAACTTAAGAGGTAAAATTAAATTAAGAGGTAAAAGCTGCAGAATGATTTCAAACATGGGATGAGAAAGAGTATCAAATACATTCTGTGATTCTGACGACCATGGAATGAGATAGTTTTAAATCAGAAGGACCATAAAATGTCCGATCCACACGCTCTCATGGAACAAACCCTTCCAATGCCCAGTAAGAAGCTGTCGTAGGAAGAATGAAGAGGATCTGGTTGTTACGTACACCCAGGGCCCTGAAATAGTGACAGATTTGTGCAAGAGAATTCCCTGAAGATCCTGGAACAGAAGGATCATACGTCATGCTACCTAAGATACTTGCAGAGAAACACACTTTTATCTCCGCTTTCAAATCTTTTTATTCACAATCAGTTTTTAAGCACAGATTTGATCAACAGTCAGCCTTTAAATTAAACTGTTCTTCCTCCTCCTCAGTATTTAATTCCTTGTTTCCCCCCTTCTGAATGGTTTCAGCGAAGGGGACACCAAATTCCCTCTGCACCTTTCTGTAACTGGGTTAAACATGCTCATTTCTTTATGTTAGAGCTCTTGCACTCTTTTAACCACTCCCACAGCCCCTGCAGGGTATTCATTTCAATGTACTGTGAGCCCTCTCCTTCAAGCTTCTTCATCTGACCCTGAAAGTAAAACATCCATTGCTAACAGCGTTCTCGCTACTGAGATGCACTGATGTGCATGTAGCGTTTTTAAGTGTACACAGTGTTTTTAAGTGCACATAGCATCTCTGATGAAAAACTCTACATCAAAATGGAACTGGAAGGACTTCATAACGATGAGAGCACAGAGGCAGTGGAACAGGTTGCCCAGAGCAGGGGTGGTTGCCCCATCCCTGGAGGGATTCAAGGCCAGGTTGGATGGGGCTTGGAGCTCCTGATCCAGTAGGAGGTGTCCCTGCCTGTGGCAGAGGTGGAACTGGATGATGTTTGAAGTCCTTTCCAAACCAAACCGTTCTATGATTCTATGACTTGGGTGCACTCAAACAACACAGTTTGGGGGTGGGAGGGTAGATAAAGATGACCACAGCTACATCCTGGAGTGAAGCAGTCATGACTGTTCTCTAAAGAGCTCACTTAACCTTGGACCTTATCTTTGGGCCACTCTTCCAGCCAATCCTGCTTCCGAGTGCAGAGGCAGTGGAACAGGTTACCCAGAGCAGGGGTGTCTGCCCCATCCCTGGAGGGGTTCAAGGCCAGGTTGGATGGGGCTTGGAGCCCCTGATGCAGTGGGAGGTGTCCCTGCTCATCACAAGGGGTAGAACTGGATGGGTTTAATGTCCCTTCTAACCCAAACTATTCATGATTCTCTACAATTCTAAATCTGGGATGAATGCAATGAAAGCCTGAGAAACTCCACTTGCACTAGCCAGAATAAACACCTGCAAAAGCGTTCAGTCAAAGGAGAAAAAAGTGTGCATGTAGGGAGGCATTTAGAGGTATTCCTCTCCTTGTTTGTATGAGAGTTCTCAAATAAGCAAGTGACTGTATTTACTACCAGGCTCAGTATTTCATCACACGCAAAATCCTTGTCCCTCCAAGAGATCTGTATCAAACAGATGTAAAGTGCGAGGGAGGTGAAGGAAGACACCAGGCAAGCAACAAGCTTCGTTAGATCCAAACCGTCAGCTTATGAAACACAGTTCGACAACTTACGTGTATATTTGTTTCAAAATCAGAGGTGAAGTGTGAAAAAACTGCAAGAGCTGGGAGAGAAACCAGGATTGCGCCGAAGAAATGTCGAGGCAGCCAGCCAGATATCACCTCCAGGAGACGCTTGGTGCAAGTCATCACCTCCTCCAGATAGAAAGCCATTCTGGAACAAACGAAATCACACATCCAGGCATTAATTTCAGCGCATCGCTTCATGTATTTCATTTATCTGTAATATTATAACTTCAAATCCTTCGTGTCAGCGATGTGAGCAATCACAGCTCACGATGTGCCGCGGCACCTGCGGGTGATCTTGGGAAATAAGCCACCTCTGCTGAAAGACGGGTGGTTGATTGATCTGGGAAGGGCTGTGAATAAAGGGAAGGAGAGCAAGTGGGATGGGGGCTTTGAGAAACAAAACCGAACCCCCAGTTTCACTTGCACAGGAAAGATTTCTCTTCATTCATAGTTATTTAGCCTTAAAGCAGGTGGGGAGAGGGGGTAAAGCTTTGCTAAGTTAAAAGAAAATGACTTAAAATAACCCCAGGAATGTTTGTGTGCCCTGTTGGCAGATCAGTCACCCAGAGGCCGTGCAAACCCACGCCATCTTAACATTACACTGCAATCAAAACCAGTTCTCCCAGTTACAACCACCCCAAGAGAATTCCTGGCTGCAGTCAGACTCTGTTCCCTCTTAGGGAAGGGGAAGAGAAGCGTGGGCTGTGAGCTGGCAGCCTGGCAGGCCCCACGGAGCAGTTGGGATGAGCCCCGCGGAGGCCAGCTGGCAGCAGCCCCGCTCCTCCGCTCGCCTGCCGGTACCTATCACAGCAACCCAGTTGGCTCCGCACGAGGCAGGCGGGAAGGAACGGTTCTTGCCTTGAGCTGCCCAAAAATGACGGCCCAAACCTGTGAAGCGCTGAAGGAGCCAACTGGAAGAGCTCTGGAGAGCAGCTGAACAGAGAGACTTCTTATCGGAGAGCGTTTGCAATTGTTCAAATCAATAAAGAAAGGAGAAAGGATGCTCAATGCTCAAGGACGCCGCACGGAAAACTATCATTTATCTACAGAAGCAACTCCTCGGGGTAACTTCGCTCTTAACACTCAAAACCACCAGTCACTCCATTAAAACTGCAACTGACAGTCAAGTGATGTGATTGAGAGCAGCCCTGTGGAGAAAGACTCGAGGGTGCTGATTGACGAGAAGCTTGACATGAGCCAGCAGCATGCGCTCACAGCCCAGAAACCAACCGTGTCCTGGGCTGCATCGAAAGAAGCCTGGACAGCAGGGTGAGGGAGGAGATTCTGCTCCTCTCTTCTTCTCTTGTGAGACCTCAGCTGGAGTATTGTGTCCAGTTCTGGAACTGTCAGCATAAGAAGGAGATGGAGCTGTTGGAACAGCCTGGAGAAGAGAAGGCTCTGAGGAGACCTTAAAGTGACCTTCCAGTACCTGAAGGGGTTACAAGAAAGCTGGGGAGGGACTGTTCCCAAAGACTTGTGGTGACAGGACAAGGGGCAATGGGTATAAACTGGAGAGGGGTAGATTTAGATTAGACATAAGGAGGAATTTCTTCACCATGAGAGTGAGGAGGCCCTGGAGCAGGTTTTCGAGAGCAGCAGTGGCTGCACCATCCCTGGAGGGGTTCAAGGCCAGGCTGGATGGAGCTTGGAGCCCCTGATCCAGTGGGAGGTGTCCCTGCCCATGGTTGGGGAGGCTGGAACTGGATGGGCTTTGAAGTCCCTTCCAATCCAAACTATTCTGTGATTCTAAGTTTCTAATGATTTTTTTGAAGACATAAAAAGGCAACGTGGTACAGCGAACGTCACTGAAAGCCACCACACCTGGAGGGATGGAAGTTGCAGAGTCGGTTTGGGCAGGTAACAGTACACTGCAGCAGAGCCCAAACAGTACGGAATTCCTACCTTTTTGGGACAGAGACGCTCACAGCTAAAACAAAATCCTACAAATACAACATACACTAAATATGAAATACACACTCTCAAAAATTATACAAATTATTCCATATTACTGCTGCCTTTTAAAAGAGAAAAAAAAAATCACTAATTTTTTAAACCCTGTGGTCTGTAATACAAAGTATTATGCTGGATAAAAGCCCAACACAGAATAGGAAAAATTTAAAGTTCTTTGTGTGAACTTCAGACTTATTTCACGCCTTTGAAGATGTTTTGTTTAGGAATGTTAATATTCTGATGTAGACTTCTGTGAATTTTGTGACCGCAGGGATTTTTTTTTTTTTGAAGCTTCAAGAGCTCTTCTCTTATTTAACATATGAAAATCTGGAAATTATACTTAAATGCATAGAAAAAAAGCTAAGTCTGGGCTGAGGGGCTGAAGGTGCTGTGATGCAGCAGGGCCCCACGAGAGGGTGCTCACAGATCTGTTAGTCCCTATGTTAATGGACTCCCATTTACACCAAAAATTATAGCTATACTCTATAAAAAAGAACTTCTAACCACGCGCAGAAATTAAAAACGGGTATAGAAAGCAAAATGCAATAATAATAAGAAAGTTCTGTAGAGGAAAAGCTGGGTTTTCTGAAGCATTACGTCCTATCCTGTTGCTGCCTCCAACATCACTGACAGATCTATCCCAGTCTCCAGCAGGAGCCAAGCTCCCCCAGTATCGAGTACTGCTGAAAATGCCACCCAAGTTCATGCCTCTAAAAATAAAGCTCAATTCTCCCAAAGCCTGCAAATTAGCATTAACATTTACGAGGCTGAACTGTGAGAAGGGACACTGAGCTGGGCTCCGGGGCAGAGCCTGGTTGCACCTCAAGGGGCTGGAGAACAGGCCCTATGAGGAGCAGCTGAGAGAGCTGGGGGTGTTTATCCTGGAGAAGAGGAGACTGAGAGGAGACCTCATTGCTCTCTCCAACTACCTGAAAGGAGGTTGTGGAGAGGAGGGAGCTGGGCTCTTCTCCCAAGGGACAGGGGACAGGACGAGAGGGAATGGTCTCACGCTGTACCAGGGGAGATTTAGGCTGGACATCAGGAGGAAGTTTTTACAGAAAGGGTCACTGGGCATTGGAACAGGCTGCCCAGGGAGGTGGTTGATCCACCTTCCCTGGAGGTGTTTAAGGCACACGTAGACGAGATGCTGAGGGACATGGTTTAGTATTTGATAGGAATGGTTGGACTCGATGATCCGATGGGTCTCTTCCAACCTGGTGATTCTATGATTCTATGATTCATCCCAATGACACTCCCGGGTGCAGAGACAGAGCAGGCAGCCTCTCCAGAGCCAGCTCTGCCCACGCACAGTGGCATCTTCCATGTAAACTGGCACAGAAAGCAGCCCTGTGGCATGTAAACCCAGCGCAGCTCATGTCTCTCACCCCAGCCCACACACCAGGGACTCCACAGTGCAGAAAGCTTTGCTGATTTTATTTTTTTCGCCAAGTCTCCATGCCAGGACAAATTCTTGTGGGTACTATAGCAACAAATCCATCAGCGAACCCTATCGGTTAATCCCGCGATGAGGACACTTCTTTATTTAGGCAGCTGCATGTTTCAAAAAAGCCAGTGCGAATTCCAGGACAATGCCACGTTTCTCCTGATGATGTTTACCTTCTTGCATTGACTTTTGTGCTTTAGGTCCAGTATTTATCGCAACTCTCTGGAATTAAAATGACTGAAATCTCATCCTTCCCCAGCAAGTGGAAGCCTGCGAATGCAGCACAGCCTCTCATGGCAGGGAGTTAGACGAGGTGCGCGGGGACGTGGTTTAGTGGCAGATAGGAATGGCTGGACTCGATGATCCAAGAGGTCTTTTCCAACCTGGGGATTCTAAATCCAGCCACAAGTGCTGCAGGCAGACTGCGCAGCTCCAGGGCAGCACCAGTCAATAACGCATCATCAGGGGGCAGCTCAACAGGGCTTAAGCGCTAAAGTATCCGAGATGCTTGCACAAGCTGGAGTTCAAATTAGTAACTTTGACATGAATGATTAATGGGTAATGGAGAACGTTACCATCATTTCGGTATTTACTGGCAGTCTAAAATCAATTCCCACAGTTCAAAACAAAAGCTTTTGGCACAGCAGCGATTTGGTGGGATATTAAATACCGAAGTCGCAGATGTTAGGAATAAATAAAGGCAAACAGAATGCATTGTTTTCCTTTGCATCAATACTCTATCAGTCATGTCGTTAACGGAACCGGTTCATTAAGATCTAGCTGCAGAAAACAATTCCTGCTCCTGGTCATCAGTGATCCAACTGGTTGGCCACAGGGTCTCAGCTGTGAGGAAGGTGAATCATAGAATCATAGAACAAGTAGGTTGGAAGAGACCCTCCAGATCATTGAGTCCAACCATTCCAGAAGAACCAGGCAAAGGGCAGTTGTGCTAATCAGATAACAGCAGCTTCCCCCTCTGCTATTCTGACCGTACTCGCTCGCTTTCATCACCCAGAAAATATTGTTCTGCCCTCTGGAAAGGTATTTCTGAATTCCTGAAGCAACCTGTCAAGTACTCCCACCTCACTTTTTTGAACAGGGTTCAATGTCCACTACTCCAGCCTCCTCTCTTCACTCAGCAGTCTTCACTGAAAGTTGCGAGCAAAAGCAACACATTCTTTTAAAACAAACATGTTCTCAGCAACTTTTACTCGAGAGCGAGAATTAGATGTCCAAATTAGATGTACTTAACAAAAAACCTGGTTTTTTTCAGCTAAAATAGCAGGCAGATATCTCTTACCTGTACTTCTGCAGAAGCACTCCTCAGAACCTCAAGTGAAATCTCACACTGTTCTGCGTTCAATGACATTTCCCAAGGTATTTTTATAAAATAGCAGAACTTTAGTACCTCTTTCACTTCAACAGGACTCATGGAAGTCAAAGTAGGCACTTTTCAAGTGGGCAGAAAGACATCTCTGCACTGCACTTACAGAACAGGAGATGAAATCTTTCACATGCTTAAAAATGAAGCACCAGTTTTTGATGGCAGCTTTATACAATTAATTTTGGAGTGGCACTTGCGAGAACAGTGGGATCCTCATCCAGAGATACTCCAATTATTTATTATCAGACACTTCAGAGGAATCAAAACATCCTTCTCCCTTGAAAGCCTTGCTCTATGAAGACTTCTGCTTCTCTAGAACTTCAAAGTTTTAACTTGTTTCTCATTGTACTGGCAGTGATAGTGCTCTCCTATGTAGGGTTCCCCAGGGCTCAGTGCTGGGTCGAGCCCTGCTCAATGTATTCATCAATGACCTGGATGAAGGCATCGAGTGCTCCCTTAGCAAGTTTGCAGACGACACTAAGCTGGGTGGAAGTGTCAATCTGTTGGAGCATCGGGAGGCTCCAAAGGGATCTGAGCAGGTTGGATCCATGGGCTGAGACCAATGGCATGAGGCTTAAGAGGGCCAAATGGTGGGTCCCGCACTTGGGGCACAACAACCCTGAGCAGCTACAGACTAGGAAAAATCTGGCTTGAAAGTGCCTGGAGGAGAAGGACCTGGGGATGTTGGTTGACAGTGACTGAACAGGAGCCAGTAGTGGCTCAGGTGGCCAAGAAGGCCAATGGCATCTTGGCTTGGATCAGACATAGCGTGACCAGCAGGGCCAGGGAGGTTCTTCTCTCTCTGTACTCGGCACTGGGGAGACTGCTCCTCGAATCCTGTGTTCACTTGTGGGCCCCTCAGCACAAGAAGGATGTTGAGGCTCTGGAGCGAGTCCAGAGAAGAGCAACGAAGCTGGAGAAGGGGCTGGAGAACAGGCCTGATGAGGAACGGCTGAGAGACCTGAGGGTGTTTATCCTGGAGAAGAGGAGGCTGAGGGGAGACCTCATTGCTCTCTCCAACTGCCTGAAAGGAGGTTGTGGAGAGGAGGGAGCTGGGCTCTTCTCCCAAGGGACAGGGGACAGGACGAGAGGGAATGGCCTCCAGTTCCACCAGGGGAGGTTCAAGCTGGACATTAGGAAAAAGTTTTTCCCATAAAGGGTCATTGGTCACTGTCAGAGTCTGCCCAGGGAGGTGGTTTATTCACCTTCCCTGGAGGGGTTTAAGGGACGGGTGGATGAGGTGCTGAGGGACATGGTTTAGTGTTTGATAGGAACGGTTGGACTTGATGATCCGATGGATCTCTTCCAACCTGGTGATTCTATGATCCTATGATTCCTGTCCTGCTCCTTCTGCTGGACTAAAGATCTCAGCCACACGAGCTGTAGTGGGTACTTCCTCAGCTGAGGCCTGGATTCAATTAAAAAATCAGCCTTATTTAAAGGCAGGGTGTTTCGCATCACGATAATGAAAATACAATGAGAAACTTAGGCAAGAATTTTCTGGTCCTAAGATAATCCCCTTTCCTGAAATTCTGGGACTGTGCCCAGCATTGTAGTCCAATCTCCTCCCGTCGGATATCTTGGTGGCATTCTGTGATTGTCATTTGGGGTGACATTTCTGCACAGGAAGCTCCGCACTGTTTCTGTGCAGAGCGAGCGGCCGGAGCAAGCAGAGCCTTCTTGCAAGAGGATTTGAAGGGGAAGAAGACGATTTTGTTGTTTCTGCTGAAAGGAACTGCGCAGAAGCATAAGACTCAGGCTGGGGAGACCAGAATGGCCCAAACGTGTATTTTGTGTATTTTCTACAATGTAAGGACGTATTATAATTTCAACACACACACACACAGAGCCCCATCCAAGCTAAACCAAATACCTATTCCTACAAAATTCCCCCCAGATACACCACTGCCGTTACACTTAAAACTGAAACCCTCCCAGAAAGCTTCTGAGGTGTTTCACCTACAAAGACCACTCTTTTTTTGGTGTATAATACGAGGTTGTCTTCAAGAAGGTGCCCTGGGTAAGATCTGCTCAGATCTGAGATGTTCCTGTTTTGTACCTTAAGAGCTTCGCTGAAGTGTTACTTTAAATGTGGTGATCGGAGCTAAGCCAAATACAAATTACATCTCATTAGCAGAGCAAAGTGAGCCCATGGTAGCGAGTTCCTTGGAACCAATTGCTTGTAACTGTGGAGAAATACAGAGGGATTTGCAGGCACTTTCCTCCGACCAAAAGAAAGGAGAACACAGCTCTTGCTGCCACAAGGGCTCCAGTAGCAAGGGAAATCTGGCGAGTTGATTCCTGCGTCCCTACTCCTCAGCTGCCAGTTTGACAGAGGGCAGGAAAGGGCAAGCGATCACTTATCTGATCCAGTGATTCCCATTTCCAAATTAGCCAGGGGTCTTGAGACTCTTAGTTGCGTGACCCCTGAGAGGGAGGTGTCCCTGCCCATAGTTGGAACTGGATGGGCTTTAAGGTCCCTTCCAACCCAAATTTTTGATAGGAGTGGTTGGACTACAAGATCCGATGAGGCCCTTCCAACCTGGTTGTTCTATGATTCTATGAAATTATTCTATGATTCTCTCATTATTTGGTCTGCCTTCAGGGTTAAGAAAAGGTTACACATGGTATCTGTATAAATCAGACAGCACATCCAGGAGAGCACGAGCTTTACCGAGTGCATCCACAACTGCGGCATTTAAGGATTCAGAGATTGGAGATTCTTCACTGCTAGCTTTTCAGAGACAGAGTCGGGGCTGGCAGCACTGACCACAACCCCCGTCTGCAAGCAGCAGCTGACTGTCACACAGCTCAGGAGCCAGGGGAAACACTGAACTCCAATTATTCATCAAACAGAGAAAACACAAACTATTTAAATAATGAAACCCATGAGACGTGAAACAGAGATCGTTAAGAAAACTAATTCTGGACAGACGCGATGCAACTCTGGCAATTTATAGTGTGTTTGGGTGTTTTTTTGAGAAAAGGGCTGCTTTTTGCATTTCTGACAAGAAAATATTAGAAAACTGAAATAATCATAGAATAACCAGGTTGGAAAAGACCCATCAGATCATCGAGCCCAACCATTCCCATCAATCACTAAACCATGTCCCTCATCCACCTGTCCCTTAAACCCCTCCAGGGAAGGTGACTCAACCCCCTCCCTGGGCAGCCTCTGACAGTGCCCAATGACCCTTTTTGTGAAAAACCTTTTCCTAACGTCCAGCCTAACACCAGAAAGGCATTCGTTTACCTAGGAATTTAGAATCGCAGAATCACTAGGATGGAAAAGACCTCTTAGATCACTCAGTCCAACCATTCCTATTTAAAGGCAGTGGGGACAGACAGAAGTTTTCTGTTTGAATTCCCTCACCCTGACAGCCGTGTGATGGGAGAAGATATCCTATCCAGTTGTGTGTAGCATCCCAAGGAGCAATAAGCAATAAGCACAGCTCCCTAATTCCTGTCAGTCGCCTTTCTCTCCACCAGTTTCCGTAGCCCAAGACCTGCCACAAGCTTCCTTGGCTTCACTAACACCGTTCTCTGAATATTACGGACTGTCCAGGTGAGTTGTTGGGCTCCTGTTAAACAAAACATTCCCAAGCCAGCCACCATTCCAGTTCTCACTGCTACTTCTAGTAGCTACTGCTACTTCTAGCCTAGAGAAGAGGAGGCTGAGAGGAGACCTCATTACTCTCTACAACTACCTGAAAGGAGGTTGTGGAGAGGAGGGAGCTGGGCTCTTCTCCCAAGTGACAGGGGACAGGACAAGAGGGAATGGCCTCAAGGTCCACCAGGGGAGATTTAGGTTAGACATTAGGAGGAAGTTTTTCACACAGAGGGTCATTGGGCATTGGAATAGGCTGCCCAGGGAGGTGGTTGAGTCACCTCCCCTGGAGGTGTTTAAGGAACAGGTAGATGAGGTGCTGAGGGACATGGTTTAGTGTTTGATAGGAATGGTTGGACTCCATGATCCGATGGGTCTCTTCCAACCTGGTTGTTCTATGATTCTATGATTCCAGACCGTGTAATGCTTTATTTACCTGATGGAGATGATGAGGGACAGCACCTCTAGCAGGATGGCAATGACGAACACCACGACCGCTGCAGGAGGTGGAGGGGATGCCACCATCCCGTGTTTCAGGAAACAGGTGACAGAGAGGATGAGGAAGACTGTGGTGGAGAGGAACACGTCCAGGAGTGAGCTGAAGGTAGCGCTGGCAAAGGTCTTCACTGGAGCATTCCTCATAACCTGCGCAGAACACAGGGATTGAGGGAAAGGATGAAAAGTAAGAAATGCTCTTTTGCTAACTTCAACTGCTCCACGAACAGCAGCTCACAAAACTAAATAAAGGGATACAGAACTTTTGCTGCTTCAATACTACGACGTAAGCGCTGTTTTGAAACAAGAAACAGCAGAGGCAGTTCAATAGCATCACAGTTCCCTGAGAATGTGCCAGAGGAGCAGCGGCAGCACAGTCCGTGGGGCTGGGGTGATTCTTACAGAATATTATGGTACAGAAATAAAGCATATGAGAATTGCCTATTCAAGGCAAAGAAACAAACCCCATAATTACTAGCAGATAAAGCTGTAAGAAGTTTTATTCAAGGATTTTCATTTAAAGAAATAATAGATTTCATAATAAAACTTTTAGCTCCAATAGTTCTTTAAGAGAAACATTAAAACACCGCTCGGTGGAAACAGCTACTTGCCTGTGGGCAGAGTTCACATTTCCCTTTCAGACTAGACCGAAAGCAGCAATCAGGACAGTATGTAACCCGAATTGATCAGAGCCCAGGACACTAAGTTCTGTTCTCCTGTAACCCCTCACCACGCACTCCCATCCTGTCCTGGCCTGGCCCCAGTGCTCGTGCAGCTGTGCTGTGTGCTGCTTCGGCCAGTCCAGCTGACAACTAGATCATCAGCTCCACATCCTGGCTACTCAGATGAGCCCAGTTTTATGAGTGTTCCTGTCTGCCTAAGAGAGCACAGAAAACAAGCTCCAAAGAAAAACAAAAAGTACGGCATCCATATCACCTAGAAGCACCCAGTTTAAATACCACAGTCTTATGCTCCAGTTTAATGTGGGAATTTCTGCTGCTCCTTAGAACACTATTGGCAAACAGCAATATCGGGACATGAACTTTCTCCTCATTTGTATCTCTCTGCAAATGAATACAGAATCATAGAATCACAGAGTCACCAGGTTGGAAGACACTCACCAGATCATTGAGTCCAACCGTTCCCATCAAACACTAAACCACGTCCCTGAGCACCTCGTCCACCTGCACCTTAAACACTTCCAGGGAAGGTGAATCAACCACCTCCCTGGGCAGCCTCTGACAGTGACCAATGACCCTTTCTGTGAAAAACTTTTTCCTAATGTCCAGCCTGAACCTCCCTTGGTGGAGCTTGAGGCCATTCCCTCTTGTCCTGTCCCCTGTCACTTGGGAGAAGAACCCAGCTCTCTCCTCTCTACAACCTCCCCTCAGGTAGTTGTAGAGAGCAATGAGGTCTCCCCTCAGCCTCCTCCAGGATAAACACCCCCAGCTCTCTCAGCTGCTCCTCATCAGGCCTGTTCTCCAGCCCCTTCCCCAGCTTCCTTGCTCTTCTCTGGACTCGCTCCAGAGCCTCAACATCCTTCTTGTGCTGAGAGGCCGACAACTGAACACAGGATTCGAGGAGCAGTCTCACCAGTGCCGAGTACAAAGGGAGAAGAACCTCCCTGGACCTGCTGGTCACACTGTTTCCGATCCAAGTCAAGATGCCATTGGCCTTCTTGGCCACCTGGGCCACTGCTGGCTCATGTTCAGTCACTGTCAACCAACATCCCCAGGTTCTTCTCCTCCAGGCAGCTTTCTAGACAGACCTCTCCTAGTCTGTAGCTCTACATAGGATATTCATATATTCCTCTGCACGGGATATTCAGTTAGCATCATCCAGTGCCCAAAGTACCTTTCAATCTGAGCTGTAGCAGAATGCTGTTCATCCACAGAGAAAGTCACATAAATTGAATTAAGGAAAGCAGCAGTGTATCCTACAGTGACAGTGTTAAGGATGCCCTAACAGTGTTAAGTAGTGCCTTAATTTCCAAACAAGAACAGGTTAAGCGAGCTCTTGGGAAACAGAGCCACTTACAGGGACCGATCACAAAGTGAACGCGCAGCTGGCACCATGTAATTAGAGGTGAACTCAGTGGTGCAGGAAGTTACTTTCAGCAGCAGCTAACTGCAAGGCAATTAAATAACCAGTGATGCTGACAAATCACTTCACACTCCCAAGAGAAGGTTGTTGTTGTTTTGTACCAGTCCTATGCCAATGTGAAGGTTTTAACAAGTCTGACACCAGGGCTGCAGTTACTATTACAGAGTGAAGATTCCCATTTCCAGGGAGGCTCATGTAATAATTTTCTGATTAATAATTTGCCACTGACAAAATGGACACACCGTATTCCTATTAGTTCTCTGCATTTCCTACATATCCCCAGTAACAGGGCAATCTGTATATGATTGACTGTCACCGTGTTGCTTCTCTTTCCAATCTTTCATAGAATCATAGAACAACCAGGTCAGAAGAGACCCACTGGATCATCGAGTCCAACCATTCCTATCAATCACTAAACCATGTCCCTCAGGACCTCATCCACCTGTCACTTAAACACCTCCAGGGAAGGTGGATCAACCCCCTCCCTAGGCAGCCTATTCCAATGCCCAATCACCCTTTCTGTGAAAATTTTTTTTCTAATGTCCAGCCTAAATCTCCCCCGGTGGAGCTGGAGGCCAATTCCCTCTCGTCCTGTCCCCTGTCCCTTGCGAGAAGAGCCCAGCTCCCTCCTCTCCACAACCTCCGCTCAGGGAGTTATAGAGAGCAATGAGGTCTCCCCTCAGCCTCCTCTTCTCCAGGATAAACACCCACAGCTCTCTCACACGTTCCTCATCAGGCCGCTTCTCCAGTCCCTTCACCAGCTTTGTTGCTCTTCTCTGGACTCGCTCCAGAGCCTCAACATCCTTCTTGTGCTGAGGGGCCCACAACTGAACACAGGATTCGAGGAGCAGTCTCACCAGTGCCGAGTCCAGAGGGAGAAGAACCTCCCTGGACCTGCTGGTCACACCATTTCTGATCCAAGCCAAGATGCCATTGGCCTTCTTGGCCACTTGGACCACTGCTGGTTCATGTTCATTCACTGTCAACCAACACCCCCAGGTTCTTCTCCTCCTGGCAGTTTTCTAGACAGACTTCTCCTAGTCTGGAGCTGCTCAGGGTTGTGCCCCAAGTGCAGAACCCGCCATTTGGCCTTGTTTCTACTGAAAGGAACTACGTTTACTATTTTCCGTATAGTTTATGCAAATTTTGCAGGCCGTATCTTACAGGAAGTTTCTCCCTGTGGTTTCTACATGAGTTTTACTAAGAGATATACCACTGGAATACGGTGCTGCAGGACAAGTACGGAATTCCTTAACAAAGTGAACTGCAACACAGGTATTTTTTTTTAACAAAGGGAAGTATAAGATACATCTTATTTGTAAGGAGAATGTGACAGTGCTGTCGAGGAGGGGAAGCAGCCCATAAACAGAAAGGAACAAGCAGCAGAAGCAGAAACTCTACCTGCCCTCGGATCTAGGGCATACGAGGAAGAAAAGAAATCAACACCTACACTTATCAGGAAGCAGTTCTGCCAGATGGGTGACTCAAATTCACAGCTCAGCCCTTCTGGAAAGGAAGGGTCCAGTCTCCCAGCTGGACACTTGTCTTGCACTGAGTCTGGCGCTTGCCAACCTCTCTGTGAGCTGCTGGTTCAATACAGAGCGAGTTGGAAAAAGAAAAAAGCCCCAAAGAGAAAAACAAACAATGAATAGCCTGGAGGAGGCTGATGGGAGACCTCATTGCTCTCTATAACTACCTGAAGGGAGGTTGTGGAGAAGAGGGAGCTGGGCTCTCCTCCCAAGGGACAGGGGACAGGATGACAGGGAATGGCCTCAAGCTCCACCAGGGGAGGGTCAGGCTCCATATAAGGAAAAAATTCTTCACAGAAAGGGTCATTGGGCAGTGGCAGAGGCTGCCCAGGGAGGTGGTTGACTCGTCTTCCCTGGAGTTGTTTAAGGGACAAGTGGACGAGATGCTGAGGGACATGGTTTAGTGATTGAAGCGAATGGTTGGACTCGGCGATCCAGTGGGTCTCTTCCAACCTGGTGATTCTATGATTCTAATATTTTATGCTAGGTTAGTAAAATGAACTGAGTCTCAGCAGAGAAGTCTGACAAGCACCAGAGCAGTTAGCAGGAAGGGAGAGCAATCACTCTCTTTTGGCAGTAACTTTTCAGCCCCTCGTGGAAACGCAGTCTCAGTTAGTACTGACACCTGATGTCACTTTATGTAAACTTAAACCACCTTGCTAGTTGCTGTCAACCAGACAGGAATACCTGCTGGCACAGAAAATCTGCAATATTATTAGCACTATAAGGGGATGAGGGACTTCTACACTCAGTGCAGAATCCTGAAGAAAGCACCAAGTTCTTTACAATTCACTCACTGTTCCTTACTGTCATGCGGGTTTTGGACTGCCCGTCGCAGCCCAGTTACAGACCTTAGGACATTGACTTCAGAGTAGGTTTGTGTTCCACAGAGATAATCACAAAGCTGTGAGACTGGAGAAGAGAAGGATGAGAGAAAACCTCATTGCTCTCTGCAGCTCCCACAAAGGAGGCTGTGACAAGGTGCGAGCTGGGCTCTTCTCCCAGGTGACAAGTGATGTACTGAGAGGAAATGGCCTCAAGTTGTTTCAAGGGAAGTTTAGATTGGATATTGGGAAATACGCCTTCGCTGACAGAGTGATGAAGCCCTGGCAGAGGCTGCCCAGGGCAACGGGGGAGTCTCCATCCCTAGAGGGGTTCAGAAAATGTGTAGCTGTGGCACTTTGGTTGTGGCACATGGTTGGACTTGATGCCACTTGATACCATGGTTTGGTTTGTGGCACATGTGGTTGGACTCGATGATCCGATGGGTCTCTTCCAACCTGGTTGTTCTATGATTCTATGACTTTGTGACATGGTTTAGCAGGCACAGTGGAGCTGAGCTGATGGTTTGACTGGATGAGCTTAAGACATCTTGTCCAACCTTAATTATTCTGTGATTCTATTACACAAACAAGAAACAAATTCAAAGTTACTACTCTCAAAGTTAGGGTATTTGATGAGAAGTCAAGTAGTTTTTGGTTCTTTACTTTTAGTGTGTCCAGGTGGCCAAGAAGGCCAATGGCATCCTGGCTTGTATCAGAAACGGTGTGACCAGCAGGTCCAGGGAGGTGATTCTCCCTCTGTACTCAGCACTGGTGAGGCCGCTCCTTGAATCCTGTGTCCAGTTCTGGGCACAAGAAGGATGTTGAGGCTCTGGAGCAAGTCCAGAGAAGAGCAACGAGGCTGGTGAAGGGGCTGGAGAACAGAACCTATGAGGAGCGGCTGAGAGAGCTGGGGGTGTTTAGCCTGGAGAAGAGGAGGCTGAGAGGAGACCTCATTACTCTCTACAAGTACCTGAAAGGAGGTTGTAGAGAGGAGGGAGATGGGCTCTTCTCCCAAGTGACAGGGGACAGGACAAGAAGGAATGGCCTCAAGCTCCGCCAGGGGAGATTTAGGCTGGAGATTAGGAGGAGGTTTTTCACACAGAGGGTCACTGGGCATTGGAATAGGCTGCCCAGGGAGGTGGTTGAGTCACCTTCCCTGGAGGTGTTTAAGACACGGGTGGATGAGGTCTTGAGGGACTTGGTTTAGTGTTGGATAGGAATGGTTGGACTAGAAGATCCGACGGGACCCTTCCAACCTGGTTGTTCTGTGATTCTGTGATTCACCTTGGCATGGTTCTCTGGCCTGCCTAAAGCCTTAGAACATTAACCTGAAAACGGAGAAAAGGTAGGTGAGGAGTAATTAGTGTATCTTAATGAATAATGAAAATTTTCAGCCTAAACACTGGACTAGACTTAGGGCATGGCACAAGACAGGTAAACTGAAAGGAGATTGTTTCTAGAGTACCAATGCCAAGTGATAAATCACAGATGACACTTTGCGACTCTTGTCATCAAATGCAATGAAATGTGTTCAAAACAACGCTGTACAATTGCTTAGATTACCAGGAGAAACGTACCTCTTCCTGATAGCTCGTCCTGTAGGCCATCTCCAGATCCTGATCCAAGAAGTTCAGGCTCAGCTTGTTAATAGGCGGTTTAAAGAAGTAATCTTTCATCAGGCTAAGGAGAAAAAGATGATATCAATGTCAGGTTACTCAGCTGTTAACTCTTTCAGAGCCCCCCCTGTTCCCTGGTTTCCATTTCTAGGGATGCTGTTGCCTGGCTCTGAAGTTCCTGTATCATAGAATCATAGAACAACCAGGCTGGAAGAGATCCACTGGATCATCGAGTCCAACCATTCCTATCAAACACCAGACTATGTCCCTCAGCACCTCATCCACCCGTCCCTTAAACACTTTCAGGGAAGGTGACTCAACGCCCTCCCTTGGCAGCCTCTGCCAATGCCCAATGACCCTTTCTGTGAAATATTTTTTCCTAATGTTCAGCCTAAACCTCTCCTGGTGGAGCTTGAGGCCATTCCCTCTCGTACTGTCCCCTGTCACTTGGGAGAAGAGGCCAGCACCCTCCTCTCTATAATCTCCTTTCAATAGTTTTCTTCTGCTCTTGGTCATCACATCACCCTCTTACCTACATCACTCGCTCAGTCGCAGGAAATACTTCACAAAGAAGTGACAGAGCAAAACTTTTATCTCTCAGGAAAGGACTAACAAGTCCTTCAGAAACTTAACAGATCTTGCTGTAACTGTAATATATGCTGGGAAATATTAAAAGTTAATTGCTGCTACAGAGGCACAGCCTTAGGAGAGGTCTGGCCATTGGATATTTGTGTCTTGAGTGGGATTCTATCATTCTGAGCAAGCCAAGGATGACACAGGTGACAAATTTTTAGAGAAAAAAAAAAGTCCATTGCAGAAAACAGCAGTACAGCACTTTCTTGGTATTTCAAAGACACTAACTCAGTAATCCAACTGGCAAAGTTCCCTTAATCATAGAATCATAGAATCATAGAACAGACAGGTTGGAAGAGACCCACCGGATCATCAAGTCCAACCGTTCCAGCGACTCAGCTCCCTGGATGGCAGAGAAGCAAGTGATACGGCAAGTCATAGAATCATAGAATCATAGAATCATATATTCTGGGCTGCAGAGAAACGGAACCTGAGGAGATGGATGGTTTAAATTGACTTCCGAAACAGGAGATTTGAAGTCACCAGAATCATCAACAAAGGCACCGACAAATAATGAACCCAGCAGCAGCATCTACCAGAGGTGCTCATGCACTCCTTCACCTTCTCTTCCAGTGTCAGGCACACAAAACAAACATAAAAGAGGTTTCAAATATTAAAAAAAAAAAAAAATCTATTTCCCATACACTGGAGAAAAAATTGAACACTTGTGGAGCTTTGCAGCATTTGAAAGATGCTTAGGGAAGACGTTTTCTAAATGACTTCCTAAAGACTTCTTGCAACGCTCTACTTTCTGGAGTAGTTGTCCAAGAGTTGAAAGAACTCCACTCATCAAGTGCTTTGTGCCCAGTGGCTGCAGGGTTAAGGTCATGCCTGCTTATGTCATTTATCATGAAGACAGCCTGTCACCCTCTCGCCTGCACAAGTCCTCACCTCAGACTTGAGAACACTTGTTCTTGCTATGAACTTCCTTTCATTTTCAAGCAACTCACTCCACTTGTTATTTAGGCTGAACTAATGGTTTAAAAAATTGCTGTAGAATACAGAATGATAGAATAGTTTGGGTTGGAAGGGACCTCAAAGATCATCTGTTTCCAATGCCCCTGCCATGGGCAGGGACACCTCCCACTGGATCAGGTTCTACAAGCCACATCCAACCCGGTCTGGAGCCCCTCCAGAGATGGGGCAGCCACAGCTGGTGGAAGTGTGGATCTGCTGGAGGGTCGAGAGGTTCCAAAGGGATCTGAACAGGCTGGATCCATGGGCTGAGACCAATGGCAGGAGGTTTAACAAGGCCAAATGGCGGATCCTGCACTTGGGGCACAACCCTGAGCAGCTCCAGACTAGGAGAAGTCTGTCTAGAAAGCTGCCTGGAGGAGAAGGACCTGGGGGTGTTGGTTGACAGCAACTGAACATGAGCCAGCAGTGGCCCAGGTGGCCAAGAAGGCCAATGGCATCTTGGCTTGGATCGGAAACGGTGTGACCAGCAGAGCCAGGGAGGTTCTTCTCCCTCTGTACTCAGCACTGGTGAGACTGCTCCTCAAATGCTGTGTTCAGTTGTGGGCCCCTCAGCACAAGAATGATGTTGAGGCTCTGAAGTGAGTCCAGAGAAGAGCAACGAAGCTGGTGAAGGGGCTGGAGAAGAGGCCTGATGAGGAACGTGTGAGAGAGCTGGTGGTGTTAATCCTGGAGAAGAGGAGGCTGAGGGGAGACCTCATTGCTCTCTGCAACTCCCTGAGAGGAGGTTGTGGAGAGGAGGGAGCTGGGCTCTTCTCCCAAGGGACAGGACGAGAGGGAATGGCCTCAAGCTCCACCAGGGGAGGTTCAGGCTCAACATAAGGAAAAAATATTTCACAGAAAGTGCCATTGGTTAGTGGCAGAGGCTGCCCAGGGAGGTGGTTGACTTGCCTTCCCTAGAAGAGTTTAAGGTGTGGGTGGACCAGGTGCTGAGGGACATGGTTTAGTGTTTGATAGGAATGGTTGGACTCGATGATCCAGTGGGTCTCTTCTGACCTGGTTGTTCTATGATTCTATGAGGGAATCCAGCATGTTTTTAAAATAACTTTACATGCAACTTCACATTGAGAAATGTTAAAAAGGACTGATGTAAAACAGTAGGTCTAAACCATTTTGCATAGACCTAATTAATCAGAAGATTATTTTTGGAAAGTCATGTTTATATGAGCCGAACTCAGCAGAGAAGTCTCCCTAGCAACGAGAAATGGCCCACTTAATATGGTAATGATGGCATTTAATTGAGACCAAAAAAAAAGCCAGGCTTTGGCTGATCCCAAATCACAGTCCTGCTTTCTCTGAATCAGAAAGAATGATCCATTTCGCAAGCGGAGGAGGAGAGCGCCAGGAATACAAACACCTGAGCTGGGGATCTTCAGCAAAGCAACCACAAAACATGAAGTTACTTCTGTCACTTAAAATCTGAAGCATGCTAGATACATTTTTAAACCAGAAATAATGTTTTTCGTGCTGATTTCCACCAACATCTGGACATTCTCAATTCTTCTACCTTCTAACATTTGAAGATACCAGCTGAACACCTATTCTAAGCCACTAATGACAGAACACACACAGAGGGAAAAGAAAAGGGACCTAAATTCTAATTGAAGTTGGTCACGGGAGAAACGTAATCTGAAAAAAATCTAGAGAAGAGCCCGGAGCAGGACTGGTGTCCCTGCCTCTCACTTCTCCCTGTTTCAGTTGTGTTCGGTGAAGATGACAGCATCCCTGTTCCTGGAACCTATACGAGCACAGTTTCAAGGATATTTAGGTAAAATACCCTTTATCTAAGCTGGAAGCAGAGAATCAAAAATAAGAATAGTCATAAATAATAACAAACTCAAGTTGTCTGTTTGGTTGGTCCAGTGAAGTCACTGCCATAACATGGGAGATACAATTGTACACACTATTGAATTTGAAAAAACCATTTTTTTCTCTGCCAAAAGTGAGGGGTTTTTTTTGAAACAGAAAGAATCTGTCCTAAGAGATCACTGTAGGTGGGCAGTAGGTCCATGAGAGTTCAATCCTGTTAATTCTGTTTCTAACCCACTACGATTTCTCAGCATTAGTCAGTCACACAATGTCAGCAGGTGTTGTTCTGCTATACAATAATCTGAGTTCTGTGGTTCAGATTTTACATTACACTTGGACTCGATGATCCAGTGGGTCTCTTCCAACCTGGTTGTTCTACGATTCTACTGGCAGAGAAAGGTGGATATTCTGTGCATTAAGACAACTTCTGAATGTTAGGATAAGACTTCAATTTCATGACAAGTCTCTTTAAATACAAGCCTCTTGTATTTTTGCTTTGTGAACACTCAACTGAAGAATGACTGTTCACCATGGAAATTACGAAAAACCTGGCAGTACATATTCCTGAGAAGAACGTTTCTGAGATCAAGTTCCTACTGTAGTTTAAACAGAACATAGACTAAGATCAGAAAACCTAAGATTTGCTATATGTTAACAGTAATTATTGACATGAGACAAAAAGCACACAAGATTAAAGATATGGGACCCCTTCCCTCCTTTACGCAGTTTTGCACTGCGCAGCTTGATTTTCCTTACCTGTCTTCTTTTATCACATCCACAAAGTGAGCATCTGTCTTTTCTCTGATGTTTTTGAACCTCAGAGGGAGAAGAGCTGATTGATCCAGACTCACTCCGCCCCATCTTCCTTTCTCTTGCAACATTTCATAAAGCGAAGTTTGACTGTTGCTGAGCTTTTCTTCCTGGGGAGGACTCAAAAGGCCATTCTGGGTTTTTGGACTGTGTCCTCCCGGAGCCTGAATGACAGAAAGCAAAACAGACACAGGGAGTGTTAGTGGTTGAGACAGCAGACAGGAGAGATTTCATGGAGTAAAAGCTGAATGAAGTTCTTTCCTCAACAGGCTGATCTTCTATTTGATCCCGTTGAAGACCCAACCCCACCTGCCTTGAAGTCACAGACAGCTTCTGCAAGCCCAAACCATTTGAATGTTGACTTCTTGCTTTTCATGTACTGAGTTTCCAAGGAGCAGAAAACAAAGTACATTTTGATACACGCAATGAAGAAAAAACACAAGACCAAACTTCATTCACTTATCTTAAGGTCAAGATTCTTCTGAAAAGCTTTTTAAATACTTACCTAAGCTGTGCTATCTTATGAGAGAACTCTCTCTGCCAGCCCTTGGTGAGCCTTCCCCTGAGCACTACAGCTCTGCTGCTCTCCCAGACAGAGCTTCCTCCTTTCTCCTGCCTGAAGAACAGCCCTTTTCTACATCTCATCATCCTACAAAAAATAAATAATCCTGCAGTTTAAACTATGTTTTCTTCTTTAAGATATACTGTTCCTTTATGATTTTCTTTTGTCTTTGTATTCACAGAATCATAGAATCACCAGGTTGAAAGAGACCCACTGGATCATAGAGTCCAACCATTCCCATCAAACACTAAACTATGTCCCTCAGCACCTCATCCACCCGTCCCTTAAACACCTCCAGGGAAGGTGAATCAACAACCTCCCTGGGCAGCCTGTTCCAATGCCCAATGACCCTCTCTGTGAAAAACTTCCTCCTAATGTCCAGCCTAAACCTCCACTGGCGGAGCTTGAGGCCATTCCCTCTTGTCCTGTCCCCTGTCACTTGGCAGAAGAGTCCAGCTCCCTCCTCTCTACAACCTCCGCTCAGGTAGTTGTAGAGAGCAATGAGGTCTCCCCTCAGCCTCCTCTTCTCCAGGATAAACACCCACAGCTCTCTCACACGTTCCTCATCAGGCCTCTTCTCCAGCCCCTTCACCAGTTTCCTTGCTCTTCTCTGGACTCTCTCCAGAGCCTCAACATCCTTCTTGTGCTGAGGGGCCCACAACTGAACACAGGATTCAAGGAGCAGTCTCACCAGTGCTGAGTCCAGAGGGAGAAGAACCTCCCTGGCTCTGCTGGTCACACCATGTCTGATCCAAGCCAAGATGCCATTGGCCTTCTTGGCCACCTGGGCCACTGCTGCCTCATGTTCATTCACTGTCAACCAACACCCCCAGGTCCTTCTCCTCCACTAATACAGTATTAATTAATACTGTAATTTTGACTATTGACACCTGCTTGCAATGCAGTTTCGGTCCATGCTATTATCAGCTCTGCTTTCATCCATTTGAGAACACAAATCACTTTGAACTTTTAGCTATTCTACTTTCATAGAACCTGAAGTTCCTTCTTTTGCATTTTCTTTGACCTACTCCAATCTGTGCTGAAGCGATTCCAAAAGCATTAGACAACTAAATATAGTCGGAATGAAAATGATCTACAGTTAGTCAGGATCATTTCCAAATGCAAACACACATCAAATGTGGCATATTTGAATGCTCACCTCCCCATCTTACCATTTATCACATATCATTTATCCTCATCCTGAAACCCACTCGTGACAGAAGTTTCTTCATTCCTGCTGTACCGCAGTCAGCACAGCAATGACAAGCTCCTCCAGAAGACTATTCTGGGATGCCACCGCAGTGACCAGAAATACCAGAAATATCATCACCGCCCCAACCATGCGCTGAAATATGTTACTTAGAGTGTAAAATCAACTTAGTTAAAGTTAAGTAATATCTGGCTTCTGGTTGCCCATGCAAAAGGAATTCATTAATTAAAATTGCAGGCACAACCAAGACTTACAGAGCAGCAGGAGAACGTTACCTTCTGCAGCGAAGACTCAGAAAGCACTCAGGTTTGGCTCCCTATCGCTGCCAGGGCCTTAAGAGCTAAAGCCATAACTAGGTGTGTTGGAAAGATTCCCTGGAGCTACAGGAAAAGCAGGAGGGAGGCGGGTTGTGCTTCCCCTTCCTCCCGGGCAGGAGGGAGGCAGGATCCCCACCCCTCAGGAGGTGTCAGTCCCTGCAGCCATGCGCTGGGAGCCAGGAGATGAAAGGATTCCCAGTGTAGTCCCTTCTACGGCTCACAACAGTTGTTTTGGCAGCCTGCAGGTGTTCACAGCCCAGTGACAGCAGCTGACAAAGTAGAATAGGAAATTCAGTAGTTACCTTGGTGTGCTGCCAGTCTTTCGCTAAAGAACATAATCAACAGAAGAGAAAAGTGATTTCAGCAACACACATCGCAGCAAAAGCAGACCTTGGACCGGACAGGCACTTGCATATGATAGAAGGGCAGTCTCCTAGTAAGCCAGAGGCACAAGAACCATAGAACAGTTTGGCTTGGAAGGGAATTCAAAGTCCATTCAGTTCCAACAGGCAGGAATGCTTCCCACTGGATTAGGGGCTCAAAGCGCCATCCAACCTGCCCTTGAACCCCTCCAAGGATGGGGCAGCCACCACTGCTCTGGGCAGCCTAGGCCAGGGCCTCCCCACCCTCACAGGAAAAAAGTGAGAGCTTCTCACATAAAAGGTCAACGGTTTCTTTTCTAAAGGAAAGCATTCAGCAGGTTCAGAGCAAGCCTTCCTGCAGCGGTGACAGGTTCTCCAGCCTACGCAGAGGGAACACGGCTACAGAGCACAAGATGCGCTGCTGAGCCAGGGCAGCCTCTCTTGCTTTGAGCTAAGGACTAACAAAAGCAAAACAGAGGAATGACCAACACGTTACTAGAAGTGAAGGGTCTTAATCAGGTTCTGTTTATTTATTTGCTCAGAGCACTTCCCAGAACAACCTGAGGCCTAAAAAGGAAAAAAGATGGTCATAGTTATCACTGTTTCTTTTTCCTGGTAAAGAAGCTTTCTTGTTTTCATCACCCCTGCAGTGATGTTGTTACTTCAAAAGCAGTAACTGCAAGAACACCATTTTCGCTATGAGCAGCTCAGATAAAAGCTATGAACTCCTTTGCTTTCCCTGTCTTTTCAAGTTCATCTGACGAATGCAGTGAAAACTTATGCTCTTTCAGAGGTCAGCACGGACTTCTCGTGGCCTTTTCTCTTTAGCTCCATGGCAAAGGCTCAAATCCCTAAGAAAATTATTCGCTTCAGTCAGCTCAAGGTTCTCCTGTGCCGACCACTCTGTTAATCGGAACAGGAGGGGATTAGAGTGTGAAACTGCTTTTGTGTAAGAAGAAAATCCCTGTATACTAGAGGTTGTTAGGCTCAGTGTTACTGTGGTTTCTGATGGCAACTGGCTGCACGGCTCTGCTCGGTACTCAGAGGTTTGACGCACCACACGATGGCTTCATCTCATAAAGAGACACAGAGGTTCTAGTTGCTGTTAGGACCCACAAAGGTCCAGTGGTGTGGTTGACATCATTTAGGGAGACGAGACAGAAAGAGATTGTTACAGAGACAGATAAGCACCGCAGGGGCAGGCACAGAGCTGCTGTATGGGAGAGGTATGAACTCCACAAGCGGGTGGAGGGAGCTTACAGCTCTTCTTCCCAAGAAAAATGGGATTGCAAAGATTTGGAAGTGAAATGTCAACGCAACTTGGTGGATGTAGGTGTTCTTCCACTTCTCAGTTAAACAGGTATCCCAGAAAGCCATTTAATTGGTCCAATTTTTGGTTAGCTGGTAACTAAACCAAATTAAAGTAGTTTGTCTCCACCAGTAAGACCATTGCAGTGAAATCACAGTCATTTTATTCCGCATTGTACAGACCTCTTCTGAGCAAGGTTAGATGACTTGCTGATTCACATACATGAAGCTAATACAGACGTAGGAGGAGGAGACTTAAAAGGTAATTCTCATGACGCTGACACATGACCCGAGGAAGTTGGTACCTAAGGAAAACCTCTGTTCGGAGTCAATTTCTGAAGATCTAAGGCATGTGGGCAGAGGCAGCCTGGAGGAGAAGCATCTCACATACACCATCCAGGCAGCCTGGGCAGATCTCCCAGAGTTTTCTGTCTTACAAGATCTCACACTGTTCCATAGAATCACAGAACAACCAGGTTGGAAGAGACCCACCGGATCATCGAGTCCAACCATTCCTATCAAACACTAAACCATGTCCCTCAGCACCTCATCCACCTGTCACTTAAACACCTCCAGGGAAGGGGAATCAACCACCTCCCCGGGCAGCCTCTGACAGTGCACAATGACTCTTTCTGTGAAGAATTTCCTCCTAATGTTCAGCCTGAACCTCCCCTGGTGGAGTTTGAGGCCATTCCCTCTAATCCTGTCCCTTGGGAGAAGACCAGTACCTGCGGCCACACTGCTCTATCTCCCTCAGAGCTGAAGCGATGACGATATGGGGTTTTTTAATTAGGCTGTTTCCAAGGAACCCTGGCACAGATACGACTGCCTGTGTTACACACTTCTGAGCTTGCAATTTAAACAGAGAAGACAACAGGTCAGGCACAGACAGAGGGACTAACACATACTATAGTCGTAGCACATCAGCAGAGTAAGTGCTGGCAAGTTTTTTTCTTGTAGATGCAAGCAAAGTTGTAAAAACACACAAAGAACAAAACAGTGAGGGAAAACATAACAGTTGGGTGATGAGTATTGGCATCCAGTCTGCAATTAGGCATGAGCTTAATATTCAGGAAGGAGTGAAAGGTGAGAGGCAGAGAAGAGAGGCCACAAAGGGCATGAAGAGAAGAGCAAGCAGGCAGTGTCTGGTACTGCAGAGGGAGCAGGTGGCTTCAGGAAGAATATCTAAGCAACAGGCAAGGCAGCAATCTTGGCAGCAGCTGAACATGTAAGACGCTGTATTTGTCAGTCAGAAAAGGATGCAAACTGGCTTTGCCGCTGTGAATTTCAGCTGGGGTGTGAACAGGAATGACTTCGCTGCTCCTTGAATACTGTGTGCAGTTCTGGGCCCCTCACCACAAGAAGGATGTTGAGGCTCTGGAGAGAGTCCAGAGAAAAGCAACGAAGCTGGTGAAGGGGCTGGAGAACAAGAGGAACGTCTGAGAGAGCTGAGGGTGTTTATCCTGGAGAAGAGGAGGCGGAGGGGAGACCTCATTGCTCTCTCCAACTCCCTGAGCGGAGGTTGTGGACAGGAGGGAGCTGGGCTGTTCTCCCTAGTGACATAGGACAGGACGAGAAGGAATGGCCTCAAGCTCCACCAGTGGAGGTTTAGGCTGGACATTAGGAAGAAGTTTTTCACAGACATTGGTCATTGGGCAGTGGCTGCCCAGAGAGGGGGTTGATTCACCTTCCCTGGAGGTGTTTAAGGGGCTGAGGGACATGGTTTAGTGATTTGATAGGAATGGTTGGACTCGATGATCCGATAGGTCTCTTCCAACCTGGTGATTCTATGATTCTGAGTCTATGATTCTAGCTTTGAGCTACGATACAGAAGACATTGGTGAGACAGGAGTGTAACTTGTCACAAGAAGACACACAGCCAAGTGGCACAAGCGGTGGAGAGCACGGCAGGGCTGTTCGTGCCTGACGCTGCGTAGTCTCAGAGTGATGGAAGAAGTCCCAGTTTTAGGTCCTTCTCAATATCAAACTGGACCCACAAAATTACTAATCATTTCGAACTACGTTTTAGGCCACAAGCGCTGAAAATCAAAATCAGTTCTGCCGCTTGAAGGAAAGAATAGCAATGCAAAATTTGGAAAGCTAACTGAAGCTGAGAAAATAAGGGAAAAAAAGGGAAGTGGTAAATACTTCAGTTACCTTCGTACTGTTTTTATGCTCATCCTGACAACCATTTTGGATAGCTCCTTCGTCTATGCTGACATCGCAGTGGGGAGCAAGGGTGGTATTACATGAAGGGCAAGGCTGAAAGGAGACAAAAAAATTTTAGCTGGGAATATTCTGGTGTCCTTGTAGTATTATGCAATTTATAATTCGGTCCACTTGTATACTTGTGGCATGGTTAAAAGATAAACAAAGCTGCAGAATGGGAAGCAGGGAGCAAAATTTCACTGGAACAGAATGCACCGTTTGCAAAAATAAATCACAGATTTTGTGTTTACTGAAGCTAAATCAAATCTGAGAGGGCTTTACCAGTGTAAGATCACGGGTATGCTGGAATCACTAGCAAAGGACCTCCCCGGAAAGAAAGAAAATACTCTTTAGTGAGAGAATTGCAATTTTCTTGTTTAAATCCTCGCCACAGGATGGGAACAGCGTTAGAAGTGACAAGTAGGCACAAACCACAGCACAATTCAGAAAAAGCACGAAGCACCACGATGCATTATGAACAGTGCAGAGAAACAGCAAGCAACAGATCTGAAAGCAATAAAGGAAAATACATTTTCATAGAGAGCTCTAAGACAGGAGAGAGGGATTCAGGGTGGCGCACGCTATAGCCAAAGAGCCAGCAAATGCCACAGGGAACAGGGAAAGCAAAACCACAGGACTCGTCGTAGCTGCAGGTTATGCTTTTTTGAAGCGCTCTAAAATGTTGCACTTCAGGTTTTAAAAGAATCTAACCCCTTGGAGTTCAAATGTGGGAATTAACTCCCTGTCTTTATCTTGCATGCTCTTCTTGCTTTTCCCCAGGCTGTCACGCAGGGAGGGTGCTGCAGGGAGCTGTGGCTGCTCCCCATCGGCAGCTCCTCTGCTCTGGAGGTGGTTTGCTGTCACCAGGCTTGCCTGATGTCTACTAATTGGCACAGAGACATGGGTCATGGGGAATGGGACACTAAATCTGGCAAACTGTACAACAAGCAGTGCTAGGGGGTCCTCTGAATAGCTTCATAATAAATAAATAGCTTCATGAACTCTACTCGGCACTGGTGAGACCACTCCTCGAATCCTGTGTTCAGTTGTGGGCCCCTCACCACAAGAAGGATGTTGAGGCTCTGGAGCAAGTCCAGAGAAGAGCAATGAAGCTGGTGAAGAGGCTGGAGAAGAGGTCTGATGAGGAACGTCTGAGAGAGCTGGGGGGTGTTTATCCTGGAGAAGAGGAGGCTGAGGGGAGACCTCATTGCTCTCTACAACTACCTGAAAGGAGGTTGTGGAGAGGAGGGAGCTGGGTTCTTCTCCCAAGAGACAGGACGAGAGGGAATGGCCTCAAGCTCCGCCAGCGGAGGTTCAAGCTCAACATTAGGAATAAATTTTTCACAGAAAGTGTCATTGGGTATTGGAACAGGCTGCCCAGGAGGTGGTTGAGTCACCTTCCCTGGAGGTGTTTAAGGGACGGGTAGACGAGGTACTGAGGGACATGGTTTAGTGACCGATGGGAATGGTTGGACTCGATGATCCGGTGGGTCTCTTCCAACCTGGTTCTTCTAAGATTCTACGATTCTATGATAAATTTTCCATCAAACAACTCAAGCCTTTTGTCCCAAACCTAAGACCCTGTGTTCATTTTATCTGTTTATTCTGGACTCAGGAGAAACTCAAACCACAACCATGTCTGCCTTCAGGCTTCTTCCTGATTTCAGAGACCAGTGCTGATGCCTTGTCAGAACTGTCTTTTCCACCCTATCCTATCCAAGGCCAGGTTGGATGAGCCTTGGGCAGCCTAATCAAAGAATCATAGAATCATAGAATCACCAGTTTGGAAGAGACCCACTGGATCATCGAGTCCAACCATTCCCATCAATCACTAAACCATGTCTCCCAGTACCTCATCCACCCACACTTCAACACCTCCAGGGATCTAGTGGGAGGTGTTCCTGCCCATCGTAGGGAGGTTGGAACTGGATGAGCTTTGAGGTCCCTTCCAACCCAAACCATTCTATGATTCTGCCTCTGGTGTCATACCTGAATTAACGCAGCATATTTAACATTCAGGTTGTTATGGCACAGGATTTCTCCCAGTTCACTCCTCCTGTGACTCCTGAGCCACCCATGCACTCAACGATACCACTCAAAGGCTTTAATTAAGAATCTGAGCCTCCTTAGCAGACATCATTTCTGCTGCTTCTCAGGACCAGGGTCCAGGTTGGGGCACGGAATTACTATGAGTTGCTTAAACTGGTGTCAGATAAGCAAGTCATAGAATCATAGAACAACCAGCTTGGAAGAGACCCACCGTACCATCGAGTTCAACTGTTTCTATCAAACACTAAACCATGTCCCTCTGCACCTCATCCACCCGTCCCTTAAACACCTCCAGGGAAGGGGAATCAACCACCTCCCTGGGCAGCCTATTCCACTGCCCAATGACCCTTTCCATGAAATATTTATTTCTAATGTTGAGCCTGAACCTCCCCTGGCGGAGCTTGAGGCCGTTCCCTCTTGTCCTGTCCCCTGTCACTTGGGAGAAGAGCCCAGCTCCCTCCTCTCCACAACCTCCCTTCAGATATTTATAGAGAGCAATGAGGTCTCCCCTCAGCCTCCTCTTCTCCAGGATAAACACCCCCAGCTCCCTCAGACATTCCTCTTGCTCTCCAGCCCCTTCACCAGCTTCATGGCTCTTCTCTGGACTCACTCCAGAGCCTCAACATCCTTCTTGTGGTGAGGGGTCCACAACTGAACAGAGGAGTCAAGGAGAGGTCTCACCAGTCCTGAAACCATCCAGGCTGAACAAGCACTACCACACTTGAAGAAATGATGAAGTTTGTTCTTAAATGGTTTTGTTTAAAAATGATCTAGGATTCAACATCACAAATTCCTCTGTCACTCTGTGGAAGGCAACACTAAACTGCTTTAAAAACAACTATGACAATGAGCTAAGGAGCCTTCTATGCCCCTAGTGCATCAATTAGCAGATTTACCCATGGTAGGAGTCAGTTAAGGGCAATACACCTCAAGTACCTCTAACAAAAAAGTAAAGAAAATAGTCCCTGTGTGATCTTGCTAAGAAATCAGGAAGAACACCTCCACCGCCTCACTCCTGGGGTTAAACCAGAAGGCAAAACTCTCAGAGAAACAGCCTGACCTTTTGCAAAGAGGCCATCTGACTTACTCCATGCGTTCAAGTCAATATAATTAATTTTATCAAGTCTCTATCATTAAGTTCGTTCTCTGGAGCAGGCATTCACTCGAGCTCAGCACGTGTCTGACCTCATCCCAATGAATAATACATCAATGCACTTTCAGCAAACACCACGAGAAGCAAAAGTGCTTTCTGTTTCCATACCAAAGGATGACTAAACCATTTTCACAACAGTTTATGATTCTCAGTCAAATAAGGGATTTTATGGAATACAATAGGGAAAGTAAACCGATACCAAAACCAGTTAAGCAGCTTATAGTGTTTTCATTGAAAATATCAGCTGTTATTATAGACAAACTTTTAGGTTTTAGCCTCTATCTTCACCATTTCTGTTACGTACTGGCATTTTCGTGATATCCACAGGGCAGCAAGGTTTGCAATTGAACTACAGATACACTGGAGGAGAAGAGGAAATACAATTCCTTTCATGAATCAATGACTGTTGCAGTCTCCTTCCTGACTTTCCTTCGTAGCTTTTGTCCTCCAGAACATTTGTTCAAGCCCAGAATGTGAAAGTCATCCTTTGCATTCAGTGTGGCCACTTATTCCCTTTAAAACAAAGCTACTTCAACTTGCCTGTGATTCTGCCCCTCCTACTTAGTCGCTTTTGCAGAGCTGGAGTCATCTCCTCCTACACTGACACTGTTTACAGCTTTGTATTTAAAACAGTTGGCATGTAAGTCATGATTCTTTTGCAAATTATTATCTCCAGACCCTACAGGCAAGCTGCAGGCTTTAGAAGAACCGAAAAACCCCTCAAACCTGTAAAAAAAGCAAACCACACCTTCTTAAAGACTGTGGCAGATTTAGACTAGACATAAGGAGGAATTTCTTCACCATGAGAGTGGAGAGGCACTGGAACAGGTCGCCCAGAGCAGTGGTGGCTGCCCAATCCCTGGAGGGGTTCAAGGGCAGGTTGGATGGGGCTTGGAGCCCCTGATCCAGTGGGAGGTGTCCTTGCCCATGGCAGGGGTGGAACTGGATGGGCTTTGAAGTCTCTTCCAACCCAAACCATTCTGTGATTTTATGACTTGGATGCACTCAAACAACACAGTTTGGGGGTGGGAAGGTAGATAAAGATGACTATAGCTACATCCTGGAGTGAAGTAGTCATAGAATCATAGAACAACCAGGTTGGAAGGGACCCATCAGATCTTCTAGTCCAACTATTCCTATCAAACACTAAACCAAGTCCCTCAAGACCTCATCTACCTGTCCCTTAAACACCTCCAGGGAAGGTGAATCAACCACCTCCCTGGGCAGCCTATTCCAATGCCCAATGACCCTCTGTGTGAAAAACCTCCTCCTGATGTCCAGCCTAAATCTCCCCTGGCGGAGCTTGAGGCCATTCCCTCTCGTCCTGTCCCCTGTCCCGTGGGAGAAGAGCCCAACTCCCTCCTCTCCACAACCTCCTTTCAGGTAGTTGTGGAGAGCAATGAGGTCTCCCCTCAGCCTCCTCTTCTCCAGGCTAAACACCCCCAGCTCTCTCAGCCATTCCTCATCAGGCCTGTTCTCCAACCCCTTCACCAGCTTCGTTGCTCTTCTCTGGACTTGCCCCAGAGCTCACTCAACCTTGGACCATACCTTTGGGCCACTCTTCCAGCCAATCCTGCTCCCGATGCAGGTTTTTTACTCCAGAACTAGGCAGAGAAGCACAGTAAAGGTGCCCAGCTCCCACTCTTATCATCCAGACAACAACCATGCAAGCAGTAAACAGAGTAGGATGAAAGTCACCTCCCCACCAACTCTGTTGGCCAAATCTCAAACCTGAGTGGACGAGATTCTTTCCAGACTAAACATGCTGCAGTCTAAGGACTGTGACCTGCAAATGACCAGCCATGGGTCTGACTTTGTGCCCAGCTCGGGGAACCCAGGACAAGGAACTCTTCGCACAAACGAAAACAGAGAATAGACATCTGTTGTTTGGGAAATCTGTTCTGAGCTTGAAGACGGAGAGTAACAGCAAATCTCTGAAGCAATACACATTGTTTCACAGATTTCCTTTTCAAGAGATCTTGTGAGAGGTGTGAATGTAACAAAATGTCATTTCTCTAAGCTGAATCCATGCAAATCACCACCCTCAGTTCTCCATACAGTTTTCTAGCGCAAGCAGATAAACCACAACCTCAGAGCGTTTTCTCCCACCACACAAAATAACTCCGTTATCTTTTTGCAGGAATGTCTGTTCCATATGCGTAGGAAGATTCGCAGGTACACGACATGCATGAGAGAGTAAGAGCAGAAGCAGTGTGCAGCAAAGGAGAAAATTACAGAAATGACAGTGGTTGCTTAAAGGATATTCTTTAGTCCCCTATAAAATCAAGACCACTGAAAACGAAGCATTGACCTCTCAGTCCTGAAAAGCATGTATATATAACACACACACACAGAATCACAGAATCATAGAATCACCAGGTTGGAAGAGACCCACTGGATCATCGAGTCCAACCTTTCCCACCAATCTCTAAACCATGTCCCTCAGCACCTTGTCCACCTGCACCCTAAACCCCTCCAGGGAAGGCGAGTCAACCACCTCCATTAAAAATGAAAACCCACCTCCCTTAAAAATTATTAAAGGGACCTTAATAACAACAGAAAGAATGAAAAGTAGAAATAGGTGTAAACATGTGTGTGTGTGTATATATATACACATATATATACATATATATATACACATATAAAAATGTATGTGAAGCCACCTTGCCACCTTTAAAAAGTGTTCACCTTACTTTAGGGAGTCCTTGTGAACTAGGGAAGCATTTAATTTTGTAAATTCTTTAGTCCCTCAGCCCATGTTTTGCTACTGTGTGTGTCCACACACATCTACATACAAATACATATATAAGTATAGAAAGCAGTGCATAAACAAACCTGTAAGGTTCCCCCATCCGCACCTCTCTCCCAGGTTTCCATAGTTTGAGATCTACACCACTTGGGTTTGAAACAAGAGCTCACCTTCGGTTTTTCTGCATGTTTGAGAGTCTTTGTCAGGTCACTGGTGTTCTCAGCTGACGATGCTCCTTGTGCCTTGGTTCCATCTCTGGGCTCCACCGTGGGGAGCAGAGCCTGTGAACAGCTGCAGGGAGGCTCCTTCACCTTCTGCCCAGAGATCAGATAGGTCTTCAGACCTACAGAGAAAAGAAACAAATGGTCAGAACCACAGAAAGACCAAGGTACTGCTCCGTCAGACTTCACAGCTAGGAAACACAGTGACTTATCGAAGTATCATCAAGGTGAGGGATCCAACACACACACACACACACACAAAGTGGCTGGAAACAACCACCAGGCACACGAAGATGCTCCGTGTGAAGTGGTGAATCAGGATTTCCCATTACCTACTGCCCCAGACACCAACAACCTCATACATACTTTATTCCATTGTCACTCCTCTTCTGAAGTGTGACTGAAGTGAGTGACTTCTGTCACTCTTTCCTTCTGAAAAGTAAAGCTAGGACCTTAGGTATTACTTCCCAGTTGTAATTCGAGCTCTCACATTAACTCTTTACTTCTGGAAAGGATTTGCAGCCTGTTTTTCAGCGATATCTGTGTTAATATTCTACTAATGAAAAGCCAGCATGTATTCCTCCACTTGTCAGAGATGTGGTGAAGATTGCTTAACGCCAGCAGCACATTGAGAAAGGAAATAGCTCTTAAGTGCTAGAAATCCTGATAGATTTTCATAGTCAGTGCAGACTTCACATTTTTAAAGAACAAAATCAATCAATCTCTCTTGCACGTACGCCCACACAGGTTCTCTGCAACTGTTGTATGAATCGAAGCATAATTGGAAAGCAACTCTGATTTCAAAGGCCAGGCTGGTAAATACCACACTGTATCAAGCTGAGCTGTATCAGAAACCTGTTCGCACATTAAAAGATCTGGATTTTGTTTAGAACGTCGCTTATTGTACTTCCTTGAAACTTTGCCTTACGATGTTCTGGGTTATTTCGAGGCATAAAGACTAAGAAGGAGCTACTAATCACACTGCCTGCTGAATGCAAACGAGTTCATTTTACTGCCACTGTAAGGGAAATCTCCCACTCAGCGAGGAAGGGCACCGACGTGCTCCAAAAAGCAGAAGTCACCAGCTCGCAGAACTGGAAAGTGTCTGTTGTTTCACGGTGCCGAAGTCTGCTGTCCCTTGGGATCCCGCAGGTCACCTCACGCTGCCAGAGGCTCACAGGACAGCGGCTGGTTTTCTATTCGGGTCAGCTGTGCGGCACCCTCTCCCTTTTTCAGATACTCAGCACCCTGCTGCCACCAGCCACATGACTGTCACAGCCATCGACTGCACTCGGCCGCCTCCGTCCACAGGGAGACAGCTGGAAATCCAGACAGCAAGTTGCAGCCCTTGGAAATGAGCAGCTTTCCGCTCCTTCTGATAAGGTCGTTCTCTCATAACCTTCTTCACAGACACAAAGTCATATGCCATAAACCTCTTTTTTTTGGTAATATGTAACAGACAGAACTCTGCGACCTTTCCAAGAAAAACCCACCCGTCTGCAGGCGCTGCCGCCATGGTTAGGATCCACAGCCACTTTGGGCTTCAAGTTGGCTACCACGGCAGGCTGTTGGCACCCAGAATGGGCTGCAAAAACCTTGGTGTTACCCTCCTGGTGCTACTCAGCCCCACCACGGTCGCCGAACAAGGAGTGGTACTCAAAACAGGTACTCAGAAACTGGACAAATTAAAATCAATGTTCTACAGAACCACAACAGACCTCTGGTAAGTTGTCAGCAAGGGTACTCGTGCACCGAAGGTAAGGTCAGGGTCTCAGGAGAGCAGATGAGGAAAAAAGGCTATTTTTGTAAAGGCTGGGGAAATCAGAAGGTGTCAAGATCTTCCATCTTTACAGAACACTGACTACCTCATACCCATAGAATCAATAGATTGGAAAAGACCGTAGAGATCATCAACTCCAACTGTATGTGTCTACTACTACAACGCCCAGCACCTCATCTACTTGCCTTCTGAACAACTCCAGGGATGAGGACTCAACCATCTCCCTGGGAAGCCCTTGCCAGTGCTTGAGAATCCTTTCTGTTAAGAAACTTTTCCTAATGTCCAATCTAAGCTTCCCCTGGTGCAGCTTGAGGCCATTCCCTCTCGTTCTGTCCCCTGGCACTTGGGAGAAGAGACCCACCTCTCCGCAACCTCCTTTAAGGTAGTTGGAGAGAGCAATGAGGTCTCCCCTCAGCTTCCTCTTCTCCAAGCTAAACACCCCAGAATCGCCAAGCTGCTCCTCATAAGGCCTGTTCTCCAGCCCCTTCACCAGTTTCATTGCTCTTCTCTGGACACCCTTGAGGACCTCAATGTCTTTCTTATAGTGAGGGGTCCAAAACTGAACCCAGGATTCCAGGTGCAGCCTCACCAGTGCAGAGCACGGGGGGAGAATCACTGAACTGGTATTGATGGCCACACTGTTTCTGATACTGTCTGTTATTAAATCCTTCTTACAATGGGAAAATTTGATTTCCTTTAGAATCACAGAACAACCAGGTTGGAAGAGACCCATAGGATCATCAAGTCCAACCATTCCTATCAAACACTAAACCATGTCCCTCAGGACCTCATCTACCTGTGCCTTAAACTCCTCCAGGGAAGGTGAATCAACCACCTACCTGGGCAGCCTATTCCAATGCCCAATGACCCTCTGTGTGAAAAACTTCCTCCTAATCTCTAGCCTAGAACTCCTTGTAACTCCACAATTCTTCACAAAGCAACTCCTGCGTTCAGCCTGAAACACTGTGATATTTAAAAAGGGTCTTTAATTCAGTAGAACTGCCTCAATGTAACTAGAAAGTGCTATAGAGGAGCAGTACTCTCCCTCCTTCTACATCTCCAGTGAATTAGAACATCTGACACGCTGTTATTTTCCATTCGAACAATGTACGGAGTGAAAAACATTCACACCAGCGCACAGCACGTTTACATCAATTAGGCAATGCAACAACATTAAATTAATGGAGGAGCTGCTATTTTATGTGAAAACCAGCAAGCAGGGTGCAGTTTTTGCTGCGTGTTGCTGCGCAGCAATGTAACTCAAGGCACGGCAAACAAGAAGGCAGTAGGAGATGCTTCAGTTGCAGAGCTCACCCATCCCTCCCTTCCTGCCACTCTCAATCTCATGCTCGTTCTCCAAATTTATTCAAAATTAATGCTGAAAACCAACACAGCCTCAGAGCGCCGAGAGCAAAGCCTGCCAGAGGACGGATCTATCCTGCAGCATGTTTTGCTTTTTCAGAGATGACTCTGGGAGGCAGAGAGAAGGATGTTGAGGCTCTGAAGTGCAGGGAAGAGCAACGAAGCTGGTGAAGGGGCTGGAGAACAGGCCTGATGAGGAATGGCTGAGAGAGCTGGGAGTGTTTAGCCTGGAGAAGAGGAGGCTGAGGGGAGACCTCATTGCTCTCCACAACTACCTGAGAGGAGGTTGTGGAGAGGAGGGAGTTGGGCTCTTCTCCCACGGGACAGGACAAGAGGGAATGGCCTCAAGCTCCACCAGCGGAGGTTCAGTCTCAACATAAGGAAAAAAATTCTTCACAGAAAGGGTGATTGGGCAGTGGCAGAGGCTGCCCAGGGAGGGGGTTGACTCGCCTTCCCTGGGAGTGTTTAAGGTACAGGTGGATGAGGTGCTGAGGGACATGGGTTAGTGATTGATGGGGATGGTTGGACTCGATGATCCAGTGGGTCTCTTCCAACCTGGTGATTCTATGATTCGATGAGAGGGAGAACTGGCTGCCACAACACAAACATTGCCCCAACACACAGTGTAACTCACACAGTGCTTTCTGCCCTAGGGAAGAACCGAGCTGTGTCAGTTATCTCTGAGAAACATCACTCTTCAAGTTCTGAAAATCTGTGAGCATTATAGAGAGCAGCAGCTCCTGCACGCTGAGCCAGAACACTCATCTCTTGAATTCGAGCGTGTTGAGTATTGCCATGGCAGTGTTGGTAACATGTATTTTTGACAAAACAGCTGAGATCTCCATGGAACGACAGTGAGGTTTTGTTGGTCCTCCTACCATGGAATTTTAGAAGCAGAAGGAAATCTTTGTACTTGGCTCCTTTCTTGATCAGAGAAGGTGATGCGAGGGCTGGAGCACCTCCTGTACAAGGACAGACTGAGAGAGCTGGGGTTGTTCAGTCTGAAGAAGAGAAGGCTCTGGGGAGAACTTAGAGCAGCTCTTAGAGCGGAAAGGGGCTCCAGGAAAGTTGGGGAGGGGCTCTTGATCAGGGAGTGCAGGGATGGGATGCGGGGAACAATTTGAAGCTGAAAGAGGGGAGAAGGAGATGAGATCTTAGGGAGAAACGTTCTGCTGGGAGGGTGGGGAGGCCCTGGCCCAGGCTGCCCTGAGAAGTGGTAGATGCCCCATCCCTGGAGGTGTTCAAGGCCAGGCTGGATGGGGCTCTGAACCCTGATCCAGCGGGAGGTGTCCCTGTCCATGGCAGTGGCATTGGAAATAGATGATCTTTGAGGTCCCTTCCAACCCAAACTATTCTACGATTCTATGATTCCTGTCACTTCCCTTACCGTCTACACACATTCATCATTTAACCATATTACTTTCCAAATATTATTAAGTATAAATTTACAAAGCTAATTGAGCTCTGCTTTCACAACCTTCTACTTCTCAGCACTTTACCTCACAAAATTAGAATTTGCATGAAAACTGCTTTGTCGTGAGAAACACTGCGAATGTCACTCCCACACGTGAGCAGGAACTGTTTTCCAGTTAGGAAGTCACTTCTGCCACTTGCCACAGGTGATGGACGCTCTTTAGTTGTTATCTTCTGATAATTTAATATCCTATTGTATCACTCTGATACAGAATCATAGACTCAACTGGTTGGAAGAGACCCACTGGATCATCGAGTCCAACCATTCCCACCAATCTCTAAACCATATAGGTAACTACTAGCAGTATAGCAAAAACCTTTGCAATTCAGGATTGGTTTTAGCTCCTTTCCTTCCGAGCTGATGGGTGGTTACTCTCTCTTGGGTCATGCTTCTCTGCAATCAATCAGCTCTTCCCTTCTCTTTTTAGAAATGCAATTAAAAGTTTCATCCACACCTTTTAAAGACATCATCTTTGCACTTTGCCAAAAATCTGGGAGTGAAAAACACTAGTTTTCAGCCAGGGAAAGTAAACCGGAGACCTACTGTTGGGCTATCTCATAATAAAACACATTGCTGTACAATTTCATCAGACTCTGACTTGCTCTGCAAAATAAATTATTAACTGCAATTCCTGGAATGGAATACAACAGGTAAATAATAGTAAAAGTGACCAGAAATGTATGCACTTCTAATTACAGTCTCTTTTTGGCATCTCTCTCCTAACCTCTCGGTGTTGGTTTTTTTCCCTTGTCAAAGCTTAAATCATTTTTCAAGTATAATCTCAGCCTAAAGTTTACAGCAGAAATTGCGCAGAGCACATCACCACTCCAAGAGCTTTAGTATCCTTTGGGTCTGAGTTGTTGCTGAACCTAAAGATGATTTTCAACAGCAAATACTCCCCCCACTTCTGAAAAAATCAGTACCTGTCCCATCTGTACCTTTCTGTCTAGAAAGCTGCCTGGAGGAGAAGGACCTGGGGGTGTTTGTTGACAGCAAGTGACCATGAGCCAGTAGTGGTCCAGGTGGCCAAGGAGGCCAATGGCATCTTGGCTTGGATCAGAAACGGTGTGACCAGCAGGCCCAGGGAGGTTCTTCTCCCTCTGTACTCGACACTGGGGAGACCGCATCTCCAATCCTGTGTTCAGTTGTGGGTCCCTCAGCACAAGAAGGATGTTGAGGCTCTGGAGCGAGTCCAGAGAAGAGCAACAAAGCTGGGGAAGGGGCTGGAGAACAGGCCTGATGAGGAACGGCTGAGAGAGCTGGGGATGTTTATCCTGGAGAAGAGGAGGCTGAGGGGAGACCTCATTGCTCTCTGCAACTCCCTGAAAGGAGGTTGTGGAGAGGAGGGAGCTGGGCTCTTCTCCCAAGGGACAGGGGACGGGGCAAGAGGGAATGGCCTCAAGTTTTGCCAGGGGAGTTTCACGCTGGACATTAGAGAGAAGTTTTTCACAGAAAGAGTCACTGGGCATTGGAACAGGCTGCCCAGGGAGGTGGCTGATTCACCTTCCTTGGAGAGGTTTAAGGTGTGGGTGGATGAGGTGCTGAGGGACATGGTTTAGTGTTTGATAGGAATGGCTGGACTCAATGATCCGGTGGGTCTCTTCCAACCTGGTGATTCTATGATTCAATGGGACTGTTTTTTCACTGTACCAGACCACTCTTGTAGGCAGAGCAGGCAAACCTCGTCCTCCCTCAGTAAAACACTTTCATCTACTGAGCCAGGAACCAGCTCTGGACAAGAAACCTCAGACTGTGCCCATTGAGCAGCCGTCAGCACTGCCTGGCAATACCAACCTGCCCTGAAATACATGCAGCCACACAAAGGATCAACCCTCTGCCACATACAAGAGTTATTTGGGATGCTGGCTCAAAATGTTTGAACATTAGACACTGAAGGGCAGAAAATTTAGTCTGTATTTCACAAGAGAGCAAATCTGAAAATGAATTCAGTGGAAATTTAAAATCCTTTTCCTAGATAAGACTCTGCAAACATCATACAGAACAACTGAGGCATCTTCAAAGGAATAGCCAGTAATCAAGCTGAACACAATGCAAGAAATAGGCAACTTTAAATGTAAAGAGGGTCATTACTTACATAATTATATATATTTATATTAAGTATTACAGCTACTGTATATCATAACTCAATGAAGTCACTGACTTTGAAGCTCAACTTCAGACTTTTGGCTTTCAGCAATTTAAGCAAGTAAAGCCCAGTAAGTACATTAGAATCACAGAATAGTTTGGATTGAAAGAGACCTCAAAGCCCATCCAGTTCCAACCACCCTGCCATGGGCAGGGACATCTCCCACCAAACCAGGCTGCTCAGAGCCCCATCCAACCTCGCCCTGAACACCTCCAGGGATGGGGCAGCCACAGCTTCCCTGTGCAACCTGGGAAATTAAATCTGCTCCTCTCCAGTTTATACCCATTGCCCCTCGTCCTATCACTACAAGTTTCTGTAAACATTCTCTCTCCAGTTTTCTTGTAGCCCCCTTCAGGTACTGGAAGGTTGCTCTAAAGTCTCCTTGGAGCCTTAATTTTAAGACACTTCATTGCAATACGATCACCTGGAGAGAAAAAAGTTGAGTATTTCAGCAACTGGGGTAAAACTAATAATTTTTCAAAAATGAACTCATTTGTGCTTAAAGCTCTGTGGCAGCTCAGCACGCGAGGGCTGTGCAAAGAGGCCACTTAGAGGACGAGGCTCACAGCACCTTCCTCCCCAAAGGGGCACAGGCAGACGAAGAGCAATCTGCTGCCCGCGTTGAGCAGAGCGGAGTGCAGAGTTCCCACAGCAGAGCCTTACCAGCTCCCTTCAAGGCACAAGGACGCGGTTATTAGGCTGACCTTTAACTGCAGGAGCAGCAGATTTTCCAGCAAGCTTCCCAGCTGCTCCAGGGGTGGAAGTGCTTGCTCAGCCCGGCCTGCCAGCCATGCCCCACAGCCTGTGCCAAACAGAGGTGACCTGAAGGCACCACTGGTAGCTGTGCCAGCTTGAAGCGGGGAGCCCTATACCCAACCCCATAACCTCCATTTACAGTTAAACTGCAGAAACGAAGTTGCAGGCTGCTGGTCTGTCCTCCTCCAGGCTCTTTTATCTTTTTCTCACCTGCGTATGGGAAAAACAAACCCCAACCCAAACCCACAAAAGCACAGGGGAGATCAGGCCAGGCAAACCCAGCAGGGAGACGTGGCTCAAACACAGCGGCCGCACTGCCACTCGTGGCTCAGGAATGTATTTACATATGTATTTTTAAACTCTACTGGCAAAACAAAATGCAAGTGAGACTGATCCCTCTCCCCGGGTTCACAACTGCCCTCCCTGACTTTCTGCTCCAGCAGCTTTGCTGGTGCCCATCTGCCACCAAGCGAGCCCAGCCTGTTCCCTGGAATAACTCTGACTTTTCGGCTCATTTCGTGCTCAATACAGCTCATAGTTGACACCTTAGTAGGAAAGAAAAGTCAGTTTGAGTCACAAGGGAAGGTAAGGATTTTTCCATCTTGCCAGGGGAAGCAGTGAGCTACACACAGGGAAGTCCAGCAAACCCAGTACCGTGTTACATATAAAAGATTATCACTGTCCTAAGGATTCCTCACAAAACCGAAGTGATAAAGGATGTTCCTACATGCAAAATAAGACAAGGGCCTAACTCTAGTTCAAGGTTATTTGAGATTTTAACTGGCAAAGACACTGTCTGACTTCCACTCACACAACTCATTCCTCCTGTAAACTCTCCTACAGTCTTGGTCTCTGTGATAGCTTTATGAAAACAAGTTCCATGATGCAATTACAAGCGTGAAAAAGCATCTGTGGTTATCATATTGCCATTAGTTTTCACACTTATTGACAATTCTTTTTGCCCTCTGTCTTCATTTTAACAGCTAGGAAGGAATGAGCACAATGAGAACAAGAGTCGCATAGAATCACAGAACAGTTTGGGTTGGAAGGGAACTTAAAGTCCAGCCAGTTCCACCCCTGCCATGGGCAGGGACACCTCCCACTGGATCAGGGGCTCCAAGCCCCATCCAACCTGGTCTTGAACCCCTCGAGGGATGGGACAGCCACCACTGCTCTGGGCAACCTGTTCCAATTCCCCACTCTCATTGTGAAGAAATTCCTCTTTATGTCTAGTCTAACTCTGCCCCTCTCCAGTTTATACCCATTGCCCCTTGTCCTATCACTGCAAGCCTTTGGAAACAGTCCCTCCCCAGCTTTCTTTTAACTAGAAGGTCACTAAATGGTCTCCTCGGAGTCTTCTCTTCTCCAGGCTGAACAAGCCCAACTCTCTTAAATACATTTCAGATACACACCATGCCTGGTCTGGCATGCCAGGGACTCTGTTCTTTAAGAAAAATTATAAGATCTCTGCAAAGACGTTGCAAAGTCTTCTGACGATACTAAAGATCATAGAATCATAGAACAACCAGGTTGGAAGAGACCCACTGGATCGAGTCCAACCATTCCTATCGAACACTAAACCATGTCCCTCAGCACCTCGTCCTCCCGTCCCTTAAAGACCTCCAGGGAAGGTGAATCAACCCCCTCCCTGGGCAGCCTCTGCCAATGCCCAATGACTCTTTCTGTAAAAAACTTCCTCCTAATGTCCAGCCTAAATCTCCCCTGGAGGAGTTTGGGTCCATTCCCTCTCATCCTGTCCCATGTCCTTTCGGAGAAGAGCCCAGCTCCCTCCTCTCCATAACCTCCTTTCAGGGAGTTGGAGAGAGCAATGAGGTCTCCCCTCAGCCTCCTCTTCTCCAGGATAAACACCCCCAGCTCTCTCAGCCGTTCCTCATATGGCCTGTTCTCCAGCCCCTTCATGTTTTCTCCCAGTGTCTTGTTTAGGGTGCAAATGTGTGTTTTGTTTGGGGTGTTTTTCCCCTTTCAAAACTGACAAGGACGATCCCCAAGGTTCAAAACCCAATGGCTGAGGCAAACATAGAATCACAGAATCACCAGGTTGGAATAGACCCACCAGATCATCAAGTCCAACCATTCCTGTCAAACACTAAACCATGTCCCTCAGGACCTCGTCTACCCGTGCCTTAAACACCTTCAGGGAAAGTGAATCAACCTTCCCTTCTGCCTAGTCCCCCATTTTAACAAATGTGAGACCCTGTATTGAGAACCAGGGGTTCCTCCTAATGCACCTGCACTATGTGCATCCCTGTCCTCACATTAAATTCTCGCTAGTGGCCAAGCCACTATAACCCCATGGAAGGCAGCAGGGTGATGGGGAAAGCTTTTGGAGCAGCTTGCCACATAGCTTCTTCTATCCAAGTCTTCCGTCACACGTCTGCCACCATTTCCCTGGTGAATCTGCACATGTGGGAAGTTCTGACATTCCAGATCGCTCAAAGAGTGCAGCAATCCTTTGGGGATACACAGCAGATACTTCCAAAACTTCCTTTGATTTTATTATTACATAAACAAAAATCTGTTTCCAACTTTAAAATGTGTTTTACTGTGGGAGGGAAACAGCAATGAGCAAACGGCACAGGGGCTGCCTCCGAGGCAAGGGCTCCAAAGAACCTGTTTAAATCACAACAGAAACCTGAGATCTATGTGGAGATGAGGAGTTTTCAAGAAAAATCGCACTCCTCTAGATGGGACAGTTGTACAAAGCCACAAGCATCCCATAAATACGCGTAAAAGGCTGGTGCACCTCTGGAACCAGGACGGGCTGTACCAGCCTCCACAGCACACAGTGGAATTTAATAACTGGAAGACAGAGAGAGAGAGAGAGGCTCCAAGTGGAAGTTTCATCAGCTCTAGGCTCTTGGGAATGAGGATTTATGCATTATAAATGAAAAGAAGGCAGAGGCAGACTGACAGCAGCTAGAAGTTTATTAGAAATCCCACCCAGGAGAACTGCACTCAGAACCAGAAGATGCCACCTCTCTTCCTGATGGATATTTCAGAAGTGATGTATCGCAAGCGCGCAGGATGCACAAAAGGATTCCAATAAAAAAACAATAGTCTGATGCAACCGGCGCCTGCTCTGGCTCTGGGTCGCACAGCGAGCTATTGTGGCTCCCCGCACTAACGTTGTTTTAATCGAATCCAGACAAGAGCACACACACCAATTTAAACAAGACTGGAGGAGTCTATTTTGTTACACTGCTGCAATCTCTTTGTGCTGACAGGACCACAATCAGGCAAATTCTTTCCCTCTTGCATAACACAGGTAGTCGGGATGAGACGTGATAACTCAGCAGTTTATTTTAGCCAGGGCAATCCTGCAGGCAAACGATGCCCTTGCACAGAGCCCTGTACTCCACTGCTTGCTACACGCTTGCAGGCAAGGAAACTAAATCAAATAAAGTGTGTGCAAGCCTACTACAAGCTGGTGATTTTTTTTTTTTCCAAGCAACTGATCAAATAATAGTGAAAACACACAACAATTCATTGATATCAAAATGAAAATACATCATCTCTGGTACCTTTGTGACCACATACAAGACAACTCCTGTGTTTCCAAATACACATCCCATACTGGTCAGAATGACCCTGCTCATTTAAACTCTCCTCAGCAGGGTGACCCACATACGTTCCTTGTCATCTCTCCCTGGGCAGCCTCTGCCACTGCCCAATCACCCTTTCTGTGAAAAATTTTTAGCTAATATTCAGCCTGAACCTCCCCTGGTGGAGCTTGGGGCCATTCCCTCTTGTCCTGTCCCCTGGCACTTGGGAGAAGAGCCCAGCTCCCTCCTCTCCACAACCTCCTTTCAGGTAGCTGGAGAGAGCAATGAGGTCTCTCCCCTGAGCCTCCTCTTCTCCAGGATAAACACCTCCAGCTCTCTCAGCCATTCCTCATCAGGTCTGTTCTCCAGACCCTTCACCAGCTTTTTTGCTCTTCTCTGGACTCACCCCAGAGCCTCAACATCCTTAAAGTAAAAGAAAGTAGTAACAAAATCAAAGCAATTCTTCGAGAAGGTGTGATGGGGCTGCAAGAAATTCACCACCGGTTCTTCACTACAAACCTTGGCCAGCTTTTCTCCACACCTGCTTATTTGCACCAGGACATCATTGAAACCTGCACTCTGCAAGTCACCCTAAACACTTAATCGAGAAGAATGAGGCAGAAATATTCCCCTGACAATGAGAATGCTTTGTGAAATGTTACTGAAGTGCATTCACTGCTGCTACATCAAATTAACTTGATTACTCTAAGTTGTACTCTGAAAGATTCGTCTTCAAGGAATCAAATTAAACACAGTAAATTTGCATTTCATAGAACTCCTGTATTAAAAGTAACAGCATATAATTGTTTAATTACATCTCTGTATCAGTTTTCAAATAAAGAAAAAGATCATCATTTTGTCACCTGTCGCCAAAGCCCACCAGCACCTTCTGAAGAATCAATATTTGGATCAAATGTTCGTTAAATATATTTTATTATTGTGAAATCAGCTGAAGAGGATTGTTCCCCCAGTTAAAGCCACCCAAGCCTCACTGCTCTCTGGTCAAAAATGAAGAGCACGCACAGCTTCTACAGAGCCTGCAAAAACGCTGCTGAGTTTGTGGGTGATGGACTGGAGTGGAGCCAGAATATCCCAATAACACAGCAATCCAGCAATCCCCTACCAGGATCACCGAACATGGGATTCATGACTGCATCAATATATTCACCTCCCATCCCAGGTCAGGCTAAGAGAGTTTGGGTTGTTCAGCCTGGAGAAGAGAAGGCTCTGAGGAGACCTTAGAGTGACCTCATGGTACCTGAAAGGTCTACAAGAAAGCTGGGGAGGGGCTGTTCACAAAGGCTTGTGGTGATAGCATGAGGGGGGAACAGGTATAAAGTGGAGAGGGGCAGAGTTAGACTAGACATAAGGAAGAATTTCTTCACAATGAAAGTTGGGAGGCCCTGGAACAGGTTGCCCAGAGCAGTGGTGGCTGCCCCAGCCCTGGAGTTGTTCAAGGCCAGGTTGGATGGGGCTTGGGCAGCCTGATCTATGTGTCCCTGCCCCTGGCATGGAGACTAGAACTGGACAGGCTTTATGGTCCCTTCCATATCCAACTATTCTATGATTCATATTCAAATGAGTTACAAGGAACCAGATAAGAGGCATTGAATTTGCATGACCAATGTTGATCATTACTCCCTCTGTACTCAGCACTGGTGAGGCCTCTCTTTGAATACTGTGTTCAGTTCTGGGCCCCTCAGCACAAGAAGGATGTTGAGGCCCTGGAGAGAGTCCAGAGAAGAGCAACAAAGCTGGTGAAGGGGCTGGAGAACAGGTCTGATGAGGAGCAGCAGAGAGAGTTGGGGGTGTTTATCCTGGAGAAGAGGAGGCAGAGGGGAGACCTCATTACTCTCTGCAACTCCCTGAGCGGAGGTTGTGGAGAGGAGGGAGCTGGGCTCTTCTCCCTAGTGACAAGGAACAGGAGGAGAGGGAATGGCCTCAAGCTCCGCCAGGGGAGGGTCAGGCTGGACATCAGGAAAAATTCTTCACAGAAAGGGTGACTGGGCAGTGGCAGAGGCTGCCCAGGGAGGGGGTTGAGTCACCTTCCCTGGAGGGGTTTAAGGGACGGGTGGACAAGGTGCTGAGGGACATGGTTTAGTGTTTGATAGGAATGGTTGGACTCGATGATTTGGTGGGTCTCTTCCAAACTGATTGTTCTATGATTTCCATCAGAGCTTCACCTCATGCATACAAACAGGCAGCTGCAACTCAAGGGAAGCTGTCAGGAATAACTCGTGCCCCACTTGTTTAAATGTGGATGATGGGTTCAAATGGCCAATGAAAACCAAAACTAACGCAAATAAAACTGCTGTAGGAGGCCCTTCTGATTGACAATACGAAGCGGCAGTACAAACAGTAGGAAGGTAGTGAAGGAGAAAGCCCCAAGTGCAGCCACCACCTAAGCATTCATTGCTCTACAGCTGTATCTTTAGCTTAACTGGCAAACTCCAGCCACAGAGTACAAGCAGGGTTTGTAGCACAAAAGAAGGATTAATTTGGGAGACACTGCTTAGAACAGCTGCTGAATGTTGTGTCTCCCCCAAGCAGAGTATCTCTTTTCAGTTTATTTCCCCTCCTTGAGTAAAATATATAAACAAACAGTCCCTCCCTAAAATAAGAATTTGAAAGTCACAAAACAAAGTTAGAAAGGAAATAATTCTGGAACTATGTTTACTCACACAGCCAAACCATCTCTGAGATTCCTTCCACTTCCTCCATATCTAACACTCAGATGACCTCCAGCCCTGACGCAGCAACTGATCAACTGATCACAGTTGATCAACTGTCACAACTGATCAACTCCATGCTCTGCACACAGTGGCTGCGGATTCAGGTTCCAGGATGGATCCATAACACGGATCCTTTTTACCCAGGATGCAGCACTACACCCGCCGTGGAGATGGACAATGTGTTGTTACACAGGGAGGGGACCCCAAGGAAGCGATGGCTCCTGCGCTGGCTGGCTGCACAATGGCACTTGCCACCTTGTGTGAAGGGTTCCGTGTCCTTGGCTAGGGATGCCAACGAGAAAATCACAGCCTCTCTGCTGGAAAAGTCCTATTCAAGTTGATTTACCTTTCCTTGCTTTAAGCCTGTGATCCTTAGAGTCTCTGAATTTATACAGCACTTATTAGAGTGTCTGTAAATGAAAACAAATCTGATGAGAGCTAGCTCAAGTCTCCAAGTGTGTCAGAGCACAGACTCAGAGAATCAGACCAGCTGAAATCCACCGTAACAGGGGATATTCTAAGACGTCTTCTACTGCCCTTCTCCGCTATATCACTGTCCAACAGAGAATGCTGCATCTCTCATTACATCAGGAAAAAATATTTCATGGAAAGGGTCATTGGGCACTGGCAGAGGCTGCCCAGGGAGGTGGTTGATTCACCTTCCCTGAAGGGGTTTAAGGGATGGGTGCATGAGGTGCTCAGGGAAATGGTTTAGTGTTTGATAGGGATGGTTGGACTCAATGATCTGATGGGTCTCTTCCAACCTGGTTGTTCTATGATTCTATGAAAACAAAGAAGTGCTATGATCACCCCAACTACAAAACCAGAGAACAAACTTCCAGTCACATAAGTAGCTGCTCAGGATCTCCAGCTCATCACTCAAGGCTCCCAGCACACAGGATCTAGACATCTGGGTCAGGAGACATGACAGCAAACAGTTGTCTCATGCCAAGACCTGAACCAGGCTGTCTCTGGTCCTGCACCTTCACTTCAAATGCTGTATCACCATCCAGTTTAGCAACTTGTACTTCACCCAATAACACAGCATGACAGATTAATCATAACATAGATGCAACATGCCCATAAAATCCAGAACATATGTAATGAATTCTTTCATGTACTCAAGTGCTAAACTGCCCCGATGAAATGAATTCTGAGATTTGCCACTTGTTACTCAACAGATTTGCTTGCTCACCATTACCTCAAGTCACTACATCTACCCAGAGTGACTGACATTAAATAACATACAGTTAAATAAACACTCTCCAAATGCAAGTCTGTTGACATGTCCCTTTGGCTTGTTATGGTGTCTGAAATGAGTTTATCCTCATCTGAAGAGTAATAAGTCTTTGCTTGCTGCTGATACTCAAATCCAGTTTTAAGATGGAAGGAGATACTACCACCACCGGTTGACAAGCAAGTAGAAGTCTTTCAAGTGACATAAACCAGACATGGGTAAAATGAGCATTTCTGTTGTTCCAAGGTTTGAACATTCTATAAATCATCTACTATTACACTCCACATTTGGATCAAACCTGGCAGTCTGCTTCATACCAAAGCAAGCCCGCAACAACCAGCTCCTCCGTCAGCTCACGTCCCATATTTGATTTCTTTATCCTCTGCACAAACATTCTCAGACTTCGTGCTAATAACTAGCTGATTACATTTGAAGCTGCCCTCAGGCTAAAAGTTATTACTGGGGAGTACAGGAATGTGTTTGGAATGCAAAAACAACTGGGGTGAAAATCAGTGGGCTCTGAGATGGTATAAATAGATGCTTCACTATGGAAACTCATCTCCTCTCAAAAAAAAACCCACCCAAAACCACGAGACAGTGGCCCACTGCCTCCTCTACTCAATGCTTGCTAACTGATCCAGACAGGCTCCCAGCCCTTAGAAAGAGGTAACTCTTATCTACCCAAAATACAATAGAAATAATGTTTGTTAGCCAACTACCCTGAGTGATCTGTTGATAAACTAGTGTAAGAGACAGTAGTTTCAGGACACGCCAAATATTTCACATTCTGGATAGAAATGAGGAAAAAAGTTCTTCTTATGGAAGCGTTTTTTGTGGTTAAATGATACCACAGAAGGAGTTTATTGACAGAAAGCGTGAAAACTTAATTTAGTCCATGCAAATTCTGGCATCGCCCTCCACCTTGTAGAGTGCCAGCATCTTCAAGCAGAGCATAAAATGAAAAGATCTAGGCATGTAGCATGAAGCTCTTTTCCCAGCCCCTCTGCATTACAGCACATGGCAAGGAAGGAGCCCTGCACAATATCACAGAATCATAAAACAACCAGGTTGGAAGAGACCCATCAGATCTTCTAGTCCAACCACTTCCATCAATCACTAAACCATGTCCCTCAGCACCTCGTCCACCCATCCCTTAAAGACCTCCAGGGAAGGTGAATCAACAACCTCCATGGGCAGCCTCTGCCACTGCCCAATGATCCTTTCTGTGAATTTTTTTTTCCTAATGTCCAGCCTAAATCTCCCCTGGTGGAGTTTGAGGCCATTCCCTCTTGTCCTGTCCCCTGTCACTTGGGAGAAGAGCCCAGATCCCTCCTCTCCACAACCTCCTTTCAGGGAGTTATAGAGAGCAATGAGGTCTCCTCTCAGCCTCCTCTTCTCCAGGATAAACACCCCCAGCTCTCTCAGACGCTCCTCATCAGGCCTCTTCTCCAGCCCCTTCACCAGCTTCGTTGCTCTTCTCTGGACTTGCTCCAGAGCCTCAACGTCCTTCTTGTGCTGAGGGGCCCACAACTGAACACAGGATTCGAGGAGCAGTCTCACCAGTGCCGAGTACAGAGAGAGAAGAACCTCCCTGGTCCTGCTGGTCACACCATTTCTGATCCAAGCCAAGATGCCATTGTCCTTCTTGGCCACCTGGGCCACTGCTGGCTCATGGTCAGTCACTGTCAACCAACACCCCCAGGTCCTTCTCCTCCAGGCAGTTTCCAGCCAGACTTCTCCTAGTCTGTAGCTGCTCAGGGTTGTTGTGCCCCAAGCGCAGGACCCGCCATTTGGCCCATATATATCTATACAAACAGATCCTGGTACTGATGGAAATCAGGGGATTGGCCCCCGCAGCTTCATTTTTGGGGCTTTGAGAAGGTGTGTTCTGTACATACATAACTGAAATTCCTTCTCATTTAGGTGTGGAGTTATTAGAAATCACTTCAAAGTAAGGTGTAAATGACACTGAGAAAAGCAAAGATGACAGACAGTTCAGGTTTCCAGGAGATTTTTGTGAAAGCTGCGTATTTAATTGTAACCATACCTGTAGAAAACAGCTCAAAAGAGACCCTAAAAACATCAAAATCAAGTAAAAGCACAGTAACAAATGAAATAACCCTCCTCTGCTGAATCTTAAAACAGGGTTCACAGCTATACAGGGCAAAATTGAAAGAAATCTAAAGGTAAGTATTTCCCTGCCCCCATATTTGCTTCCATGCGGCTGTTGCCATTTGCTGTCAGAACTCTGTTGGAATCGGAAGGAGCTCCCCTCCGGTCTGATGGCTTTGTACTCCTACCAACTCGCTTGCCTGATGGAGTCTGTCAGGATTTATTTGAAGATCCAAGCACTCAAAAAGCAAAATTCCTCAACAAAGAATGAAGTATTTCATGGGATTACTCTTTCCCTGAGGTCAGGGATCACAGTTTCTGAGAAAAACGATGAATCACAGTGGGTTTCACTTGCTCATCTTAAAAAGTATTTTTTCCAAATTGATAAAAAGCAATGATTTCTTCAAAAATAACTAAGAAACACTATGAGCTTGTCTGACTGAGAAAAGGAATATAGTTTGTGTTACTCTTGCACTTAAGTACACTATTTTATATAAAGGGAGCATTTTATAACCAGATACACAAGCTAATGCCATTTTTCAGTATCACCATGTGATAACCAACATAATTTCTTGCTGGTTTAGCAGCATCACCTTCTCTAGAGCACAGCACAGCACCTGCTGAACTTGGACACACATGGGAAGTTTCAAAACAGAATTACAGAATAGTTTGGGTTGGAAGGGACCTCAAAGCCCATCCAGTTCCACCCCTGCAATGGGCAGGAACACCTCCCACTGGATCAGGGGCTCCAAGCCCCATCCAGTCACCAGGGATGTGGCAGCCACAACCTCTCTGGGCAACCTGGAAGGTCACCCTAAGGCCTCCTTGGAGCCTTCTCTTCTCCAGATTGAATAACCCCAACTCTCTCAGTCTGTCTTCATACAGGAGGTGCTCCAGCCCTACAGAATGATCATTTCTGGTGCAGGGAAAAATAAATGAAAAATTGTACAAAACCAGGCAAGCCTGAAGTCATCAAACAATGCAGTTAAGAGTTTATGAAGATGACTTCACCAACTTCCCAGTGTGGAGCTGCGGCTCTGCCAAACAGAAAAAGGCCCACCAGGTTATACCCACAGCTAGTGGCTTTTGTTCCACTCGAGACACTTCCCTAGGCTGGAAACCTCCACTCATATCTCTTAGGAAAACAAACCTTCAACATGAACAGCAGTATCCTCCTGCAGAGCAAAGAATCCAACTGAAAACAAAAAATTCTTGTGCTAAACCCATAATTCAATGTCTTTTTTCCGATCAGCTGCTTAGTCCCAAAAAGGACATTTTGATTCCTCATTGATCCAGGCCACTGGAATTTCACGCAAGAGTTCATTTGGGAAACTGGAATGGGAGCATATGAACTTGAAACTGAGAAAGGAAATACTGTTCTGTTGGTTCCTGGGTGGCTCCACAGAGTCACGGCCATCGACCAAAGGTACTGCAAACAGCTGGGGAAATGGCTTGTAGAATACAAATACACAGACTATGGATCACAGAAGGGTTTGGGTTGGAAGAGACCTCAAAGCCCATCCAGTTCCACACCTTCCATGGGGAGGGACACCTCCCACTGGATCAGGGGCTCCAACCCGGTTTGGAACACCTCCAGCCACCACTGCTCTGGGCAACCTGGGCCAGGGCCTTCCCACCCTCACAGAAAAATATTTCTTCCTAAGATCTCACCTCTGTCTCCCATGTTTTGGCTTCAAATCGTTTCCCTTTGCCCTGTCCCTGCACTCCTTGATCAAGAGCCCCTCCCCAGCTTTCCTGCAGGCTCCAGTGGAAATTGTGTAGCGTTTCCTAAAAAGACTTTCTCAGATGAAGCCTATGCAAACTCTTTTTTTTTTAATTATAATTTATGAAGCTGCCACAACCTTAAGGAGCAAGCTCTGGTTTAAAAGGAGGTGTGCTTTTCATCTTTTATGTCAAAAGCATAGAAGTTGTTTACTTTAGATGAAAAGTGATTATTTTAAGCCTGCTCTCCCATTAGCCCCAAAGCACAAGCAAAGCATTTGTCTTTTCAGCTGGAGCAGCACGATGCACACACCACAGGCAGGGAAAGCAGCAGGCACAGAAGCCTGGAGGTAAATTAAAAACCCTGGAGCTATGCTCAGTGAGGTCTCAATCCGATCTTTTGGTGTGAGCTTGTGCTGCTTTAGATTGCCACTTTATCTGCTGGAGGGTACAACAAGTTCAGGAAAAGATTTGCCAGCTCTAACGCAGAACTGTTCTGAGGACAATCACAGTAGCTACACTTTGTTTGAGATAACACTGTGATCCCAGGAGTCAGCTGAGAAGCACGTAAAGGCATCAGAAACCAAGTAAGAACTCACAGGGAAAAAACAGTATTAGTGGAAGACACAGAACAGTCACTGCCACCAAAAGCAAATCAATAAAAACACTGGGTACCAAATCATAGAACCAGAGAATAGTTAGGGTTGGAAGAGACTTTAAAGTCCATGCAGTTCCACTCCTGCCATGGGCAGGGACACCTCCCACTGGATCAGGTTGAACCAAGCCCCATCCAACCTGGCCCTGAACCCCTCCAGGGATGTGCAGCCACCCCTTCTCTGTGCAACCTGGGCCAGGGCCTCCCCACTCTTATTGTGAAGAAATTCCTCCTTATGTTCAGTCTAAATCTGCCCCTCTCCTGTTTATCCCCATTGCCCCTCATCCTATCACCACAAGCCTTTGTAAACAGCCCCTCTCCAGCTTTCTTGTGGCCCCTTCGGGTACTGGAAGGTCACTCTAAGCTCTCCTTGGAGTCTTGTCTTCTCTTCTCTTCTCTGGGCTGAACAACCTCAACTCTCAACCTGTCCCCATACAGGAGATGCTCCAGCCCTCTGATCATCCTGAAGGCTGAGCCCGTTTCTGCTTGATGCACTAAACAAGCTGGGCAGAAATGCTGATTCTAAGAGGGGAGCATGCAACACAGAACCTGCCTTGAGAAACCAGCCCTTCTAGGAGGCTCCTCCTATCTGCTTTTTCCCGAGTAAAGAAACTTAGAGGACGTCACCATCTTCTAGTCCAAAACAAAGACTCTGCTGACCTCCCCAAAGGCTCCTTGTGGCCTCTATTCTCTGTGACAGAATTTGTGATGAGCGCAGCACCCTGGTTATGCCCCCAGCCCAACTCCTCACGCTCTCACAGCTGACAGCCAGCTCGCAGCTCTTCAGACCCTCCATGGACATCTGCTGCTGAGGACAGACCCTTGCTGCACTGGAAGCGCTGCCTCCAGAGGAACTCTCTGTCGCACTCCTCTCAAAATGAATACAGAAGATAAGATGCTCCTCTCCCTCCTTCTGCTTCTGTTTGTGACCAGATGGATCTGCACATCTCTATCTGCAAGTTTTTATCCCCTCTGTTTCTCTTATTCTAATGAAGAGACAATTTTGTAATTGCATTCTGAAATATTTTTCCTTTAAAAGGGAGGATAAATCATAGAACAACCAGGTTGGAAGAAACCCACCAGATCATTGAGTCCAACCGTTCCTATCAAGCACTAAACCATGGCACTCAGCACCTCATCCACTTGTCCTTTAAACCCTTCCAGGGAAGGTGAATCAACCACCTCCCTGGGCAGCCTTTGACAGTGCCCAATGACACTTTCCATGAAATACTTTTATCTAATGTTCAGCCTAAACCTCCCCTGGTGGAGTTTGAGGCCATTCCTTCTTGTCCTGTCCCCTGGTACTTGGGAGAAGAGCACAGCTCCCTCCTCTCCACAACCTCCTCTCAGGGAGTTATAGAGAGCAACGAAGTCTCCTCTCGGCCTCCTCTTCTCCAGGATAAACACCTACAGCTCTCTCAGCCGTTCCTCATCAGGCCTGTTCTCCAGCCCCTTCACCAGCTTCGTTGCTCTTCTCTGGACTCGCTCCAGAGCCTCAACATCCTTCTTGTGCTGAGGGGCCCACAACTGAACACAGGATTCGAGGAGTGGTCTCACCAGTGCTGAGTACAGAGTGAGAAAAATCTCCCTGGACCTGCTGGTCACACTGTTTCTGATAAAAGCCAGGATGCCATTGGCCCTCCATGGATTTGTGTTAAACTGAGCACAGAGTGGAACTTCCACATCTAATGCTGTATGCAAGAGATAACACAAGGCAGGCGCAATGAGAGAGGAGCCAGAGCCAAGCCCCAAGCCAGGCAGTTTAATGGGAATTTCTTGGCAGGTTCTTCCCCAAGAGGCAAGTTAGACAGACACGGGGACACACTTCACAGCGAGGAGTGGCAACAGCCTCTGAGGATCTCATCGCACATTGAATGTTGCTTTCTCTAGATCCTTTCTGCAAACAGCAAAGAAGGTTCCTTTACAGTTGGAGCTTAAACGGCTCAGACCAGCTCCAGCCTGCATGCAGGAACATTCCCTGCTTCACCTCAGCCCACCCTTCCACCACAGAGAAGGGCCATCGACTGCATCAGGTGGGAAAAGTTTTGTGATGAAGTTCTCCAGCTACGTTGTGGAATTTCTCCTATGCAAGGAACCAGGTTTCACCTAAACATACACTAAGGAAAAGCCCAAGTCCTTGCAAAACAGCTAAAATCCTTCATACGATTTGCAGGAAGGGTGGTAGGAGACTGGAAGGCAGAGCCAGGCTCTTCTCAGAATTGCACAGCGACAGGACAAGGTACGATGAGGTCAAGTTACAGACAGGGAGATTCATGACAACCACTTGTAATTAAACCTCTTCGGAGTATAAGTTTGGACAAGACAGCCTCAGAGGTCCCTGAACAACCTACGTTCTCCTGCGAAGCCAAATGTCTGTCACACTGAAAACTGCAGAAGTTTTGTTTACTTCAAAGACCAGCTACGTGCCTGGTGGGTTTAGGTTTTCAGTGATCCAGCAAAAGAATACACAGGCAGGAGGAAGTCTTCCAAATATCATTGTATTTAATTTATTTTAATTTAATTTAATATTTAAATTCATGCGTCGATCTTTACAAAGAAAGACCATCCTAGATGATTGCTTTCAATCCAGGTAAATCACGACTCACTGTGAATTTTGTCTGACTGACAAGAACTGTGGGAAAACACTGCTCAGTAACCATCTGCACCACACAAAACCACAGCCCTAAAAACATACCTGCACCTTAAAGCAAACTCTGGGTGCTGCAATAAATGTTATAAGCCTGAGTATTATTTAATTTAAAAAAAAATCTTGAGAATTCAGTTGAGAATTCAGTGTTTCCTTTGACATTTCTATTGCTGTTCCTTCAGAAATAGAGTTTAATATGAAGTGTATCAGAAACTTCCACTCTGAGAAATCTCCCCCATAATCTCATGTGGCCTTGGAAAATGCTGATCATATATACTGAAACTATATTTATGCACCAAAAGCTTCACAAAACGCCTTCAGCAAGAGGCCTATGTGGGGCAAGACCTTGTAAATCACTCTTGATATTGCAGCAATAAACTGAACTTCAGGTCCTGTGTTTGAAAGAAGAAAGACTCAAGACATGATCCAGTTCACTTGACTCCGAGTGTGAAGGTTACATCTGAAAAGTAACAATTTAAAATGCCTAAGTAGTTCTATTTATCACTCCCTCTCATGTAAATTTAAAGCAGGACAGAGCTACTGAAATCGTTAGGCGCTAATGTTGTTGAAATGCAATGGGAATCAATACTTTTTCCAGGAAGAGAGAGGACGGAAAGGCACCAAGCAGTTTCAAGTCTCCTTCACCTCTGCCAGCAGCAGCTTCAACCACATCCTGGATACTCAAAACACAAATTATCTCCAACACCTTACTCCTGCCAAATACACTAATTTTCCTCTCATCATCTCATAAGTCCCCAGCTCTCACATTCTCTGCAGCTCTTCAATCTGAGTTAACATAATGAATTAAAAATATGCAGCATATTGAATTAAAAAAAGGGAAAAAAAAAGCTGGGAACAGCTCTAACGGCTCTGAATCTGCAATACAGATTTTATTACTCCTTTGCACAGCGAGGCAGAGCGTACTTGCAGCCGCCTACTTCCCAGTTCAAAAGAACGCGAAGCTCTTATCAGGCATTCCCCTACACACTGCCAGGTTGAACAAGAGTCCAGACCATAATTTGCTGGGTTGATTCTCACTCTCCACGTGTTCCTCCATAAACTTCCCACTCAGGCTACACATCACAGCAATATACTTTCGGTAAACAGTTAGTTCATAGAATAGTTTGGGTTGGAAGGGACCTTAAAGCTCATCCAGTTCCAACCTCCTGCGATAGGCAGGGACACCTCCCACTGGATCAGGGGCTCCAAGCTCTATCCAGCCTGACCTTGAACCCCGCCGGGGATGGGGCAGCCACAGTTTCCCTGGGCAACGTGTTCCAAGGCCTCCCCACTCTCATGGTGAAGAAATGCCCAGTCTAACTCTGCCCCTCTCCAGTTTATACTCGTTTCCCCTCACCCTATCACCACAAGCCTCTGTAAACAGTCCCTCCCCAGCTTTCCTGTACCCTGTGAGGTACTGGAAGGTCGTTCTAAGTTCTCCTTGAAGCCTTCTCTTCTCCAGGCTGAAACCCCTCCCTTGTATTTTAACCTATAATTAAATCGGTTTCCTTTAGAAACTTGCAAAATTTTTGTGTGCTGAGGAAAAAAAAAAGATTTAAAAAAAACCCCAGGGAATGAGGAAACTGCAAACAGTGAAGTCATGTAAAGCCTTCATGGCAAAATCATTCTGAATTCAAATTTAATTGGAATATAGCAGCCTAGGAAATTATGGTTCTCAACCACAAACAAGCGAGGTAATGTTTAGTAACGCCAAACAAAAATCCCCTGGCCTCTCCGGCAGCACAGCTCGGGCTCCGAGCTTTCCAGCTATTTATAGACCCGGGGCACATATCACTACAATAGCTGATTGTGCTCTGCAGCTGTTTTGTATATCGAGAAGGGCAGGAAAGAACAGACTGCACTTTGATCTTTCCCTTTTTTGGAGTATTAAAACAACAACAAAAAAACGCCACTAGAAAGGACTCAATATTTTGAATGGCAGGGGTGGATGTTCCCAAAGCCACAGCTCTCACTGCACACGGAGGGCTCAGAGCGAACACGTTCTGTTGTTTACCATCATTATAAACAAGGGCTGCAGAAAATATTTATTCTACAAGCATGCAAACTATTTCACCTATCATGGAAGCACATGCCAAATCTAATTATAGGAGTCTCTACTCCCCAAAGCATCTGTCGTTAAGTGACACACACATAAAATTAAGATTCAACCTGAATGTAACTGCATTGTAAATGAGCACTGAGCATTTCCCAGGCAATGAAAGGAATTAAGCATTTCACGGCCTCAAGTTGTGCCAGGGGAGGTTTAGATAGGATATTAGGAGAAATTTCTTTACTGAAAGAGAGGTGAAGCATTGGAACAGGCTGCTCAGGGAAGCGGTGGAGTCTCCATCCCTGGAGGGGTTGTAATCACAGAATCATAGAAGAACCAGGTTGGAAGAGACCCACCGGATCATTGAGTCCAACCATTCCTATCAAACACTAATCACGGGACATGGTTTAGCAGACAGGGTGGGGTTGGGCTGATGGTTGAGCTGGATGAGCTGAGAAGTCTTTTCCAACCTTAACAATTCTATGATTTGCTCAAGATATCATTGTGGGATAAGAATTAACTACATACAGTCTGTAAAACCCATTGGTATTAAAGCTTCATAAACTGTACAGGTGTATTTGAGCTAACACTGCTAAAGGTAGAAATAGATATTATTCACCAAGTCACATCAGCAATTCCTGCCTCACACAGCACACTGGTCCCTCCAAGCGCTGAGGCTGCGGAAGGGTCTGTTGGCCACTCCTGCAAATCTACTGCGAGTATTGCTCCAGCATTCCAACAGTTGGATGATGACAGTACAATAATGAGAAAAGTCTAATTTTTCAGCAATAGAAAGGAAATAAGCATTTCCTCACTGAAAGGGTCATTAGGCACTGGAACAGGCTGCCCAGGGAGGTGGTTGAGTCACCTTCCCTGGAGGGGTTTAAGGGACGGGTAGACGAGGTGCTGAGGGACATGGGTTAGTGATCGGTGGGAATGGTTGGACTCGATGATCCAGTGGGCCTCTTATAACCTGGTGATTCTATGATTCTGTAAAGCCAGCACCTTCGTAGACCAGGCTGTACATATCTAGCCTTCCTGGTGAAAATTTCTAATCAGTTACTGACAGGATTTACAAACTGCAGTAAAATATAAATCTGATATAAATGTTCAGTGTACAATTGGATCTAAATGAGTTCAAATTGCTTGCTTCCAAACAGCCACATGGACTGAAGTAATACACAATTATGTTTAAAACTGCAAATGAGCAGTCTGTAGAAACAATTAAAAAGAAACCAAAAGTACCGTTAGACAGAAATAGAAGGTCAAAAGAGTTCGTGAGGAGCCCTATGGTACTGCAATCTGACCTCCTGGACTACCTGGAGATCCTCACGCTGGACTGCAGGGACACCTCCCTCTTCTCTGCTTCCCAAATGCTGATTCAGGTGTGCCAGAGAGAGCAAATAAACAACTTGCTGAATTAGTGAGATGGAAAAGGAGCAGGAGGCTGCAAGAAATGCAGCAGATCGAATGGAGGACAAACAAACCTGTGAGAGGGAAGCTGGCAGGATCAGATTTTCGTTAAGTGCTAAAAAGCCTCAGAGCTGCCAGTATTGCAAGATCAGCATAGCACACTTGAAGATTACAAACAAAGCTTTTAGGCTTTAAATATATAATATAGGACATTAGATAGAACTTTTTAAAAAAAACTCATTTTAAAAGAAAATATTTAGGTAAGTTTATGTCCTCAACATAGGTTTATTTCTGCTGTGGCCTCTCTCTCTGCTGCATCTCTCTCCTGATTTTTATTGCTTTCAGAGCACTGAAGGCAATGTTCTTGCTTATATAATTATATATTAGAGTAGAAACTAGTAGATAATTTGCTACATAAATTATTTATATGAGGGTACTAATAAAAATGCTGCTACATCCCCCTGATCACAGGTATGGGAGTGGCAAACCAAACATTTGTTACTAATTACAATTTCCTGTACATATTAAACAGCTACTCAAAGAAAACTGGAGACTGTTGTTTCTTGCCCACAGAAGCTCTTAGAAGCCATTTCTTTTTGCACTGAATAAAAACTACTGCTATAATCCAGTCAATTAATAACACAACCAGGAACATTACTAGGGGACAAGTGTTAGAATCATAGAATCATTGCCACCAGGTTGGAAGAGACCCACCGGATCATCGAGTCCAACCATTCCTATCAAACACTAAACCATGTCCCTCAGTACCTCGTCCACCTGCACCTTAAACATCTCCAGGGAAGGCGAGTCAACCACCTCCCCGGGCAGTCTGTTCCAGTGCCTAATAACCCTTTCCGTGAAGAATTTTTTCCTTATGTCGAGCCTGAACCTCCCCTGGTGGAGCTTGAGGCCATTCCCTTTTGTCCTGTCCCCTGTCCCTTGGGAGAAGAGTCCAGCACCCTCCTCTCCACAACCTCCCCCTGACCTTTAACTGTTGATGGAACTATTGGGAACTACCTCTTCAACAGATGATAAATGACATTTAAATAATAGTCAAAAACAGGCATAGGATAAGATAGTGGTGAAAAATCTTAATGGCTACTGTAACTTGTCATGTGGTAGATAAGCCCTTGGAGCTAGTATTCGTTAACTCTGGTCAAGATCGAAAACATCCTTTGGGTCTGTTGGGACAGACAGAACAAAAGTTTCAGATTTTAGAATGGATATTTTTACCATATTTTTGATAGGAATGGTTGGACTCGATGATTCGGTGGGTCTCTTCCAACCTGGCGATTCTATGATTCTATGATTCTGTATCAGCTGAAAAATATTGTGGTCACTAGACTGGAACTTTTCAGCCAATTGTTAATGAAGGGTAGGAAGAGGTGTCTATAACTATCTGGAAATAAGCCTTTCCAAATTTATTTATGTATTGGCAAAGGATATTTACAGTGGCTTATGGAACATTCATATGATGTAGCAATTGCATTAGAAGACTTTATGGAGATATTACTAACGCGTTTCCATCTAGTGAAATTTTACCTTTAATACAGAACCAAACCTGTGAACAGGTACCAGTGCACTCTCAAACACTGGCCGGGGGTGTAACTGTACTGTGTTCAGTTGTGGGCCCCTCACCACAAGAAGGATGTTGAAGTTCTGGAGCGAGTCCAGAGAAGAGCAACGAAGCTGGTGAAGGGGCTGGAGAACAGGCCTGATGAGGAACGTCTGAGAGAGAACGTTTATCCTGGAGAAGAGGAGGCTGAGGGGAGACCTCATTACCCTCTACAACTACCTGAGCAGAGGTTGTAGAGAGGAGGGAGCTGGGCTCTTCTCCCAAGGGACAGGAGACAGGACGAGAAGGAATGGCCTCAAGCTCCGCCAGGAGAGATTTAGGCTAGAGATTAGGAGAAAGTTTTTCACACAAAGTGTCATTGGGCACTGTCTAAGGCTGCCCAGGGAGGTGGTTGATTCACCTTCCCTGGAGGTGTTTAAGGCACAGGTAGATGAAGTCCTTAGGGCCATGGTTTAGTGTTTGATGGGAATGGTTGGACTCAGTGATCCGGTGGGTCTCTTCCAACCTGGTTGTTCTATGAGTCTGATTTTTCACAGATGCTGGCAAAAAGTCCAGAAGGGCTGCCATTAGATGGCAGATGCAAGGAAAATGGAATCATAAGCCTCTTCTTCATCCTCCTCTTGTTGGAGCCACCTAGCAATGCCAGGAATGCTGCAATCCAATTGTGAGGTCAGTGGACAACAGGAGTTGTCCCCTCTGCCCAGTGGGCCAAAGCTCCTCTCTGCTGCACAGGCTGCTGGTGGTTCTGGAGGAAAAAAACTTCAGAGAAGGTGTTGCCGGAGAAAATAAAGCAACACAGCACTTCACAGAGAGCTCAGGGTCCTGGAGAGGTGGCACCAAACAACGACTCCAGATGACTCAGAATGAGCAGGCAGTAGTTAAGAAAGGATAAACAACAGAAAGTGTGAACTGACAAAGATAGCAGCAGCATTTGTGGAGACCTGGATAATTAAAATTCATAACTGTGCGCCTCCCTGACAAATTTTATTAATCGGGGTCCAAACGAGCTTCATTTCAGAAAGGTAAGAAAACATCCTGAATGGTTCCAGTGTGTTCACATCCTGCAATGCAATCCAAGGCTGAATTTTGGCATTTTAAACTCAGTATTTTAAGAGCTAGAAAACCTGACATTTAGGAAGATCTCTCATGCTGTTCCCTGAGACAAAGTTTCCAGTAAAACCACTTTTTACATACAAAACATAAACTTTGCAAAGCAGACTTGGCTAGAGTTATCAATGAAACTTTGGATGAGTATTACCTGTTATCAAAATAACTCTTTCCAACAGAAGGACACTTCCCTACAATGTTAGTCCTGAAGAGAAACGCGCTACACGTTGAGTTCCTGCGTCAGGTTGGCCCAGACAGAGCTAACCTTTAGCTCTGAGCAGTGTACGACTGTTGTGCAATGTCCAAGCATGTTAAAAGCTCACAGCCCACTGGTTCCGTGCCCGTGTGGAAGCCAGCCAGCCCTGATGACACAGACAGGATACAGTAAAGCTCATATAATTACTGCTGAACACGAGAACTCTGCTGAAACAACACTTACAATCTTCTTTAAATCCGCAAGAATGGGAAATCCCAAGGAGAGTCTCTCAACTGAGGCCATGGGACAAGGTACTTAGAGACACAAGATAGGATAAATACCCTGTTCTGCGAAATGCAAATGCTAAAGATCAAGTTCCAAAGAGAGGGAGCAAAACCCAACTCCGCTTGCCTCACGAGGTGCCTGAGAGGAGAGCAGTTCACTAACAGGATCTGCAAGAGCAGCCAAAGCCCTGGATGCTTCCCCAGGGTGGGCTGCAGGCACCAGGCAGGAGCCCCAGACATTGAGCTGACAAAGCCACCTTCTGCCGCTGGATCATTTTCCCCATTTTTGGATTAGACAGCTCCAAATCCAGCCTGGAATACAGATAAACCTCCAAGAATGGTAAACTTTGCTGCCTGTTAATGTGTTTGCTGCCAAGAGGGTCGGACCTTCCCAGGAGAAACAGGCAGGGGACTTCGGACACTAGAGTTGTCAGACAGATCTGTGACCAACTGAGACACTCTCCAGAAGACAAGCGCAACTTTTCAAAAGCTCTACCACTTCAACGATCAATAGGGCACGTGAACAAAGCCCTGGAAATATCATTCCAATTGAAACACTACCCAGTAACTGCTATTTATACTCCAGCACCAGTCTTGGGTATTTATTTTCCTGCTCGCTCAGTTTACACTACCTGCCAGCAGAACACTGCCTTGCATCATCAAAAGAGCCTACAGACATTTAAAATTCTCTGAGCAATAATGGAAAAGGGTTATAGAGTCAGAACAGTTTGGGTTGGAAAAGACCTTAAAGACCATCCAGTTCCAACCCCCTTACGATGGGCAGGGCCACCTCCCACTGGATCAGGGGCTCCAAGCCCCATCCAACTTGGCCTTGAACCCCTCCAGGGATGGGGAAACCACCACTGCTCTGGGCAACCTGGGCCAGGGCCTCCCCATTCTCATCATGAAGAAATTCTTCTTTATGCCCAGTCTAAATCTGCCCCTCTCCAGTTTGCACCCATTGTCCCTCATCCTATCACCACAGCCTTTGTGAGCAGCCCCTCCCCAGCTTTCTTGTAGCCCCTTCAGGTACTGGAAGGTCACTCTAAGATGTCCTCAGAGCCTTCCCTTCTCCAGGCTGAACAACCCCAACTCTTTCAGCCTGTCCTTGTATGGGAGGTGCTCCAGCTCTCTGATCATCTTAGTAACCCTTCTCTGGACCCGTTCCAAAATAAAATATTTCAATCCACTATAAAATAATTCAAATTACAAGGAAAAGGTTTTGCTACTTTTTCTTCAAAACTGAATTTACTTCAAAGACTCATGACTTTTGCAAGAGAGAGTTTCTTTGCTGTGTTCCTCCTGGCAAAATAGAAGACTTTTTTTCCTTAAAAGCAGACTTTTTTGAATTTTACACCTCTGTCTTGGCTTTATATCGCTGCACGGTGATCATTCCTCCGTCAGCATCATCACATTATTCCCCTGCCCCACAGGCTCTGAAACGTCAACAGCTCTAATTAGCAGTAAGGAAATATTTTTACTTTCCATCCGCACATCACAAGGCTGGATTCAGAGTCACTGGACATTTTTCCCAGAAAGCGAGCAGGCTGGGCAGCTGTATTTTGACAAGAATTGTTGTTTCCTTTTATGGCCCACAGAGCCGGTGGCCGTGGTCGGCGCAGGGGAAGGCAGGGAGCGCCCTGTGCTTCATCCTACCACGCTGCGCGTCCCACAGTCATTCTGATTCTTCCCTTCCCAGTACTAACTGATTTTCAAGTGCAGAAACAGCCTGGAAATTCACTCCCAATTCACCAACTTCGAGATTGTGACCCATATAAAACTAAAAGGATGGCCGTGATGCTTTCCAATCGAGCTTTTGGCTGTTTCTTTGGGAATCCTGTCCTGATAGGCACCATAACTGGACAACTGCAAGGAAGGAAACCAGAGGCTGAAGGAAGTGGGAAACCCCTGTGGCGGATCTGCCGCAGACCGATGAGGAACACTGCCCCATCAGCAGAGCTGCTGCGCAGGTTTCCAACCACCTGAAGCCGGCTCCTTACTCCCATTACTTCATTTACTCCCTTTGCTTCGGCTTTTCACTCCTTCGGTTGTACTGAACACTGAACCAAGCATTTTTGTGATTTCGGGAGTGGAAACCTGGAAGGAAGGACTGGAAGAAAGGGAAGGGGCATAGGGAAAAGCAAGAAGTTGGAGGCAGGGAAGGAAAACACATCTAAGATTTTATAAAGGAAGGTGAAACAGTTTTCCAAATGACAAATGGAAATCGGAGAATTCTCATCTATGTGGAGGGAAGAAGGCAAAGAAACAACATGTTACACACAGAAAAGTCTCATTATCTCCCCTACTTAAAAACCCTTATCTGGCTTTTGCCCCTTTCCTAAAACAAAGCAAAAGCTGAAACATTGCATGGAGGCGAACTCCACGCGGCACTTCCCAAGAGACACTGCACTAGCAGGGAACCAGCCTCTTAAAATATACGCGTTTTCCTTTGTCTTTCCTTAATTTAATTTGAATAAACCTATGGGAGGAGATGGGGAGAGCTGGCAGAGGAGGGGGGGAAAATGTGCGAGCAAGCAGCATCACCTGAGGGATCCAGCCTGAGAAGCATTTTGGTCTGGAAGAGAGGAGGCTGAGGGGAAACCTCATCACTCTCTGCAGCTCCCAGAAAGGAGGTTGGAATGAGGTGGGTGTTGGACTCTTCTCCCAGGTGACAAGAGAAGGGACTAGAGGAAATAGCCTCAAATTGCACCAGAGAAGGTTTACCGTGGATGTTAGAAAAAATTACTGAAAGAGCACTGAAGCACTAGAACTGGTGGCCCAGGGAAGTGGAGTCTCCATCCCTGGAGGGGTTCAAAAAGCACGTGGCTGTGGCACTTGGGGGACATGGTTTATTTAGCTGGCACTGATGGTTGGACTGGATGAGCTTAGAGGGCTTTTCCTAACTCACTGATTCTGTGATTCCATGATAAGAATCACATCATGTTCCATTCCCTGGAGGTGTTTAAGGGACGGGTAGATGAGGTCCTGAGGGACATGCTTTAGTGTTTGATAGGAATGGTTGGACTCGATGATCCGATGGGTCTCTTCCAACCTGGTGATTCTATGATTCTATAAGTTTGATAGGAACGGTTGGACTCAATGATCTGGTGGGTCTCTTCCAACCTGATTGTTCCATGATTCTATGATTCTAAGTCTCAAACCTGGAGGTCAATTCGCAGGGATGGAGCTTTTCTGGTTAGTCAGCACAAGCTTATATACATGGGAGAATAGGAGAACACTGAAGGGAAACACCAAACCTGCAGCGATGGGAAATCCTGCAGAGAAGTGCATCGTGACCAGGACAGTGCCGCTCAGCCCCAGTCTGGGAGGTATCCTCCTGTCCTCCAGCAAATCCAACTAACTCCAGCAATCCCCAAAATAAAAGGAGAAATTAAAAAAAACCTGTCTCTTTCCCATCAAAAGGCAGAATTTAGATTATTGGACTAAATCTCAAGGCCATCCTAGCTGCATCAACCCCACTTGAGTGGAGACGAGAAACAGTTCATCAGTTCTCCCTGGAGTTCCTCAGGAATGTGCTGCATCATACCATGTAAGAAAGGGCTTGGATTGCTCGACACAGCTTGCTTTCTAGTAAAATAGCCCCAGTGACATAAGCAAAATATATTTCTACTTTGACTTTTCCCCAAACCTAAGTTTAAAACTTAGAATCATAGAATCATAGAACAACCAGGTTGGAAGGGACCCATGGGATCTTCTAGTCCAACTATTCCTATCTAACACTAAACCAAGTCCCTCAAGAACTTGGTTTCTGCAACCTGCAGGAGGACAGATCAAAATGAGGGACACAGCTCCCACTGTCATTTCAAACTGCAAATTAAATGCAAGCTATAGCCTCCATGTCCAATGTTGGAGAAAATGTTCAAGCTGTACGGAGGTTACAAGGGGAAATTTAAATAATTCTATCAGATTCGAATAAAAACAAATAAAAGACAAGTTTAAAACTAAGGAGAAAACAAATTATTGAAGGAACCAGAGACAAACATACGCCGGCAGCCCTTCTGTGTTAAACAGAGCCTTGGGTAATTTTACAAGACAATTAGAGATATAGAAATTAATAAAACAGATGTAAAGAAATCTTTAGGTAAGAGCTCTGGTATAAACTGATTGATATAAACAACACAATCCCCTAAAACTTCCCGAGACCCTTAAAAATGTAGTACTTCAAGGCAACAATTGTCCTGATTATAAAAATTAACAGAATTGATTTAAAACAACCAAACACCACACAAAATCTAACTTGGGTCGGGAGGAGACAGCCCCAAGTTTTAGGTCCCTAAAACCAGCCCTTGAAGCCACCCACCCCTAAGGATATTTTGATCTCAGCCATATGTTTTTACTGAGGTATTTTTATTCAGTCTCCCTGTAGATAATTTCAAGGAGAGAACCTCTAACATGATATTAAATCAATGATTTGATGTATCCCCTCATAGCAGAGTGAGGCATTAAGTCTGCACTATCACCGAGAAGTCATTAGGTTTTCTGACCTCGGAGATCCTTTTCTCTCACACACAGATTCCATCACTTGCCCACTTTGTCCCAGTCAAAAAAAATCAAGTTTATTTTCTTAATCTGTGATACGAGCACCTTGATACCGACCCGCTTATCAACAAACAAGTCTACACGGTGGTGCTGGTAGATAAGACAAAAATGAAAATAAGAAGAGAAAATATTTGAGACTGTTTCAGGATACACGTGTGCTGCTGTTTACACAAAGCCAAGAGGAAATGGAGCTTGTACTATTCATGGCTCACACTTTCACCCAAATCACCTATTTTGACACTTTCCTTTAACTGTCTGCAATATAAACTTGGAAAATACACACACAAAAAAAAAAAAAAAGAGCCAGCTCCCACAACCACCTTCCTAAATAGTTATACCTAGCTGGGGTTTGCAAGTTCAGACAGCACGAGTGAAGTGGCCGGTTATGCAGACCTGGAAATGTTATGGCAAGACTTGCAGACCGGAGCAGGATAAATTCCAACAGCAAACACTTTCGTAATCACAAACTCTTATCACACAAGTGTACCCACAACAAACCCACCTTCCGAGCAGGGCTGATGGCGCTGCAGAGCGAGGTCTGACTGCAGCGGAGCTGGACGCGGCTGGGCCCGGCAAACACAGATAACACCAAAGGAGAAGACACAACAAAGCGGATCCTCTCCGCTCTGCACAGGGAACACCGCCCTGGGCCATCCCAGCTACCTGCCAGGGACAGGGCTGCCCGAGGATTCCACCAGCAGCTGGAATGCGCAGAGATAGCCGGATTCTACCCTGGCATTTTATACGGCTGCAGCATCCAAAGGCTTTCAAATCAAGAGGAAAACAACCCCCTAAAACATTAGGGTTTTTTTTTTTTTTCAGAACTAGCAACCCTGAACTGGCAGAATCGATGCCTTTCATTTACATATCTACGCATGCATGCATGTAAAGATAAAAGTTAATTCCCCTGCATGCGGCATTTCCACCTGCAGGAAAAGCTCTGGCAGTGAAGAACAGAGCCTGCCGAGGTGTTAAGGACAAAAGGAATGCTAACTCTGATGTGCCTTGCTCTGCTCAGCATCGGCAGCAGGAGGTAGGGCGAACGTGCTGTTACCTGTTCAGCAGCACACCTGCATCTCAGAAACAGATATCACGGTACCCGCGTGCACTGGGGTCACCATCACACAACCCACGTGGGAAACCCTGTGCCTGTTTCTCCCTGGGAATACACCATTGGGCTGGGGAACCGAGACTGCTGGGCACTACACTGCTGCAGAAAGCAAAGGCATAGGTTTAGCATTATTATTCCACATAGCTTTTGATGACAGCAAAGATTATCCCCATCTACTTCAAGTAGAGCAATTCTCTTTTACGCTGTGTCCTGGATGAGTCAGTTCACAGCATTTGGCCTGTATCAGAAACGGTGTGACCAGCACATCCAGGGAGTTTCTTCTCCCTCTGTACTCAGCACTAGTGAGACTGCTCCTCGAATCCTGTGTTCAGTTGTGGGTCCCTCACCACAAGAAGGATGTTGAGGCTCTGGAGTGAGTCCAGAGAAGGGCAATGAAGCTGGTGAAAGGGGCTGGAGAACAGGCCTGATGAGGAACGTCTGAGAGAGCTGGGGGTGTTTATCCTGGAGAAGAGGAGGCTGAGGGGAGGCCTCATTGCTCTCTCCAACTACCTGAAAGGAGGTTGTGGAGAGGAGGGAGCTGGGCTCTTCTCCCAAGGGACAGGGGACAGGATGAGAGGGAATGGCCTCAAGCTCCACCAGGGGAGATTTACGCTGCACATTAGGAAAAAAATTCTTCACAGAAAGGGTCATTGGACACTGGTAGAGGCTGCCCAGGGAGGTGGCTGACTTGCCTTCCCTGGAAGTGTTTAAGGTGTAGGTGGATGAGGTGCTGAGGGACATGGTTTAGATATTGGTGGGAATGGTTGGACTTGATGATCTGGTGGGTCTCTTCCAAGCTGGTGATTCTATGATTCTATGAACACACAAAAACCCAAACCATCTCCTCCCCTCAGTATATCAGCAACAGTTCTAGGCCGAATTATTCAAAAGGAGGATTAAAATTCTTCTAATGCCATCTTGCTGAAATACTGCATCTTTAGTTACAGTGGCACAGCCAAACTGTTACAGCAGTAATCAATCCCTAGATTAAGAATCAGAAATCTGAAATCCCTAGAATCAGAAATCCCTAGTTTTCTGATCCTTTCTAGAGGTGGTAAGTTATAGAATCATAGAATCACTGAGCTTGGAAAAGACCTCTAAGCTCAAGCAGTCCAACCATCAGTCCAACCCCAGCCCACCTGCTAAACCATGTCCCAAAGCCACAAGTTTTTTGAGCCCCTCCACAGATGGAGACTCCATCGCTGCCCTGGGCAGCCTCTGCCAGGGCTTCACCACTCTTTCAGTAAGGAATTTTTTCCTTAATATCTAATCTAAACCTCCCCTGGCGCAACTTGAGGCCATTTCCTCTCGTCCTATCACTAGACGAAATATCTTCACAGGAGTAATTAACTGATTAGGCTGGAAAGCCTGTTCACCTGTCTGGGCACCCAGTGCCCCGAGGTCAGGTGTCTGGAACAGTCCCTGCAGACAAGTTCCTTCACTCTCCTTCAAGCTGCTGCTGCCCAACACACTTCATGCTTTTGCAGCAATTTCAGTCCAGGGCTTTCCTGTGCTGTCTCCTTCCTCTCCGCAGGCACCTTTCACTCCAGCTGAAGAACATGTTTTTCTTCCATTCAGGCTTTTACTGCAGCCTAAAACAACTGCAATTCCTTTAGTCTTCTCTAGACATCTGACTACCTCAGCTGCTCTCTTATGTACTCTCTCCATTTGGTTCACAACTTTTTTGCTTGTATTTCTCCTGTTGTCAAAATAAAATTATGAGATTTAAGCACTAAAAAAGAAACACTCCTCAAAAAGCAATCCAGGTTCATTTTCTACAGTTTTCAACTTCTTACAGCCTCTTCCCTTGCACTGACACTCAACATCCTTTTGATGCTGCCCAGGGAGGTGGTTGCTTCACCTTCCCTAGAGGGGTTTAAGGGACAGGTGGACAAGGCGCTGAGGGACATGATTTAGTGTTTGATGGGAATGGTTGGACTCGATGATCTGGAGGGTCTCTTCCAACCTGGTGATTCTATGATTTCCACTTCCCCAGTGCCTCTCAGTTTTTCCAAATACCATCCCAAAATTCCTCTCTAATTTACTTCTCAGAAGATACAATCTATAGGGTAATTAAAAAACACAAAAGAAAATTTAGGACTGAGTATTTCCCCTTAACAGCTTCCATCCCACTAAAATATTTTGCTGCTATAATGCCTACAGGGCTTTATCTTCAGTTACAAGAGAAGAAAGAAAACAAACACTGAAAATTTGTCTAAATAAGCCACAATATTTTGAGAAAAGCTATCACGGTGCTATGGGACCTTGGAAACTTGCAGCAAAATATGTGAGATAATTGCCCCGAAGTAAGTTTTGCTCTTCAGTTGTCTGGCTAGAAACCCCATTGCCTCCAGGATCCCTAAATCCCACCTTTCTTATTTCACAACATACCTCACAGCAAATTGCATCGGAAGCACAAAGTCCACCACTTACCTCCAGTTGTTTGTGCTTTTGAATTATTAGCAAACAAGCATTAAAGTAAATAAAAAGAAGAAAAACTGCAGCAATAACAGACAATCAGCTACATGAAATCCTAAGTACAAGTACAGTGTCGTTTTTAAAGGGGGGGACACTGCTAAGTTTGTTTATACCTGGTTCTCTGCCAAGTTTCACGTTCCAGCCTGAAAATAACTTCTCAAAACAGCTGTCAGGTTTTTGGGAGGAGGGAGAACAATCTACCAGCAAATGTGATCTTTCTTTGGAACCGTACAAGTTACCATGGAAAGGAGCTTGTGCTTCACTGAGAAAATTCGGCTCCTACGTGGCCGCTGAAATCTGAAGTCAGGAATGTAGAGGAGCATCCAAAAAGTAACCCCCATGGAGATACCCTGGCACCTCAGCACACAAAACAGACAAGAATCATTGTTCCTGTGCTCAGAAAACCGTGGTAAATATTCATAGAATAACACGTCCCACTGGATCAGGGGCTCAAAGCCTCATCCAACCTGACCTTGAACCCCTCCAGGGATGAGGCAGCCACCACTTCCCTGGGCAAGGGCTTCCCTACCCTCACGGCAAAACATTTCTCCCTAATATCTAATCTCAATCTCCTCTCTTTCAGCTGAAATATTCTCCCACTGGATAAAAAATCAGCCATTAATCTTCCTTTCATTTCAGGTTCTTTTAAAACATCTTTGCCCCCAACTATCTTCTTTCTCAAGTAGATTTAAAAAAAAAAAAAAAGAAGAAAAATTAAACCCTGCAATATATTTAAAAATCAAGTAATCACAGCTCCAAATCTCATAATCATATATTCAAAAGGCAAACATGAGGGAACTCAACAACCTACTGACTGTGCTGTGCATGTTCCCACTAGCACTTACCTTCCAGATTTTCATGTATTATTCCTACACACTTGGTCTCTCTGCTGTCTTGGCTGATAAAACTGCAACTAAAAATACACATCTTTTTTGTACAATGTGTACTGATAGTTTAAAAACTCCAATTTCTCCACACAAACAGACACGTTCACATCACAAGCAGAGCTCACACAAACATCCAGGCTAAGCAGTATCCGTATTCACACCAGCCAAACATCAGCAGGATACGTGTCCAGAATCAATCACTCCTTCCACACATGGGACACGCAGAGACTCTTCCATGTTTTAAAGCTCTTGGAATTTACTTTGGGGAGAGCTCTTTACAAAGGAACAACAAAAAGCATCTTGGATGTATTATTGCTGCTGCAGCTTGCTTTTTCCAGCACCAACATCCAAAAAGCTCAATTCTGTTCCAGGATGAATTGCCCCAAACAGTGGGCAGCACCAGAGAACTTCAGAGCATGAAAGAATCGCTTCCTTCTTTGTCATTTAAATACCCTCTCTCTTCTACAGCTACCATAAGAAAGAAAGCAAAATCGTTATTCAGTTTGTATTAAAGAAAACAAACTCATTGCTCTCTATAACTCCCTGAAAGGAGGTTGTGGAGAGGAGGGCTATGGTCTCTTCTCCCAAGGGACAGGGGACAGGACAAGAGGGAATGGCCTCAAGCCCCACCAGGGGAGGTTCAGGCTGGACATTAGGAAAAAAATTTTCACAGAAAGGGTCATTTGGCACTGGCAGAGACTGCCCAGGGAGGGGGTTGATTCCCCTTCCCTGGAGGGGTTTAAGGGACGGGTGGACAAGGCGCTGAGGGACATGGGTTAGTGTTTGATAGGAATGGTTGGACTCGATGATCTGGTGGGTCTCTTCCAACCTGGTTGTTCTATGATTCTGTGATTCTATGAAACCTATTGAAAAACAGGGTTCACGACAGCTTCTCCTCTCTGTGTTTCCCAATTTAACTTTTTAAGATGGTAAATTATTCTACATGTTATTTATATAGCAATAGTAGGGACGCCAAGTACAAATCTCTCCTATATTCCTCATTCCCTCTCATCCTGTCCCCTGTCCCTTGGGAGAAGAGCCCAGCTCCCTCCTCTCCACAACCTCCTTTCAGGGAGTTGCAGAGAGCAATGAGGTCTCCCCTCAGCCTCCTCTTCTCCAGGATAAACACCCCTAGCTCTCTCAGCTGTTCCTCATAAGACCTGTTCTCCAGCCCCTTCCCCAGCTAATTACTAATTTAACTACTTATTATTCAGCCTCTTTAACTCAGCAACAGTAGCAAGCACCTGGATTTCCAAACAAAGCTCAAATATGGCATTTTGGGAATCACTGTCAACAAAACATTATCACAGCTTCGTAGCAATAAACGAGCTCATTACCCAACCTCTGCATGTACCGGCACTTCGTGTCACTCATTCTACCACAAATACTCTTTAGAAGTGAGCACATGTATGATTGCTAGGGATGTAAACCTGCTTTGAGGAGTTGCAGAGCAGAACGTACAGTAGGTAGCTCATTCTCAGCAAGCCAACGCTTCACCGCCCCATTTTCAGGATGCCTGTTAAGCTTTGTATGAAAAATACATGGAATAGTAAAAATTAAACTTCACAGAATGGGACTTAACCCTAACTTCAGGTACTAAGGTCTCCTAGGAGCCTTGTCTTCTCCAGCCTGTCCTTGGATGGGAGGTGCTCCAGCCCTCCGATCATCCTTGTAGCCTCCTCTGGGCCCATTCCAACAGCTCCATCTCCTTCTTATGTTGAGGATTTCAGAACTGGACACAATAATCCAGCTGAGGTCTCACAAGAGAGGAAGAGAGGGGCAGAATCACCTCCCTCAACCTGCTGGCCACTCTGCTGTACCCTTTTGATGACATCTAAGATTGGCTACTCTTCACTGGCTAATTTTACATAAGATTATGCAATATTCAGAGTTGGAATTTTACATATGCACTGAAAGGGCTATCAAAAGTCTTGTAAATGCTCCCAGCAATTTTTCTGATCCCAAAGTCTGTGCTTCTAGCTTTAACTCTTCTACTTTGTGTTCAGTTTATACTGACTCATCTAAGTGCAGCACTAGGGAGTTCTAGAACATCATAGAATCACCAGGTTGGAAGAGACCCACCGGATCATCGAGTCCAACCATTCCCATCAATTACTAACCCATGTCCCTCAGTGCCTCGTCCACCCATACCTTAAACCCCTCCAGGGAAGGTGACTCAATCCCCTCCCTGGGCAGCCTCTGCCACTGCCCAATGACCCTTTCTGCGAAAAATTTTTTCCTAATGTTCAGCCTGAACCTCTCCTGGTGGAGCCTGAGGCCATTCCCTCTCGTCCCGTCCCCTGTCACCTAGGAGAAGAGGCCAGCTCCCTCTTCTCCATAACCTCCTTTTAGGTAGTTGTAGAGAAGGTCCCTCATAGTTGTCAAAAGTTGCATAGGTGTTCTTAGGATTTTTAGCATTTTGTTTTAGTTATATTTGTGAAAGTCATTTGCCACATTTAAAGGTAACTATAGACACACTCAATGTCTATTAAATGCAGCTCCTGAACTGAGTTATATATTCCTTTCCCCTGACTGTTGTGGTACCACAAAGTCCCGAAAATCACATTAACACAAATCCAATCAAATTATTTCCACAAATGGATAATTCTGCTATTAAAAACAACTGGCTTTTCTTTGAATTGAAACAACTATAAACTTTAACAGAGGATGCCATTGGAATTAGGAGGATTTGGCATTTAAAAAGCTGCAGAAAACATTGGAGGGCATGGTCCAACCCTAGGCTTACTGAGCAGTGTAAGAATTAACAAATCCTTTACTCGGAACAGGCTGGACAAATAACGCGCTGTCAGCACAAGCTAACATTGCAAAGCCTCCTCCGTTACAGCAGCAGCAGCAGAATGACTCCTGCTAATTTATGGCTGCATTTGCTCCACGCTCGTCTGGGCCCAATACAAGGCTCATACAAGTCAAATAATAATCTAAATCCCAAAGCACATAGGTAATGGAGTTTATCTAGGTGTCTATCATATCCACTACTTTACCAAAGCACTGGCAAGGGCAGAAGATTTGCAGTCAAATATCCTAACTTGTAAAAAAAAAAATCTTTATCTTCCAACTTTGTCACCTCCTGAAATCTTGGAAAGAATTAAAACATGGTACATCTGCTAAGCATTTAAATATAGCCACGTCACGCACGCGTTTTTTTTATAACACTTAGAAAACACTGTGCCTGATCAAAAATGCCTCCCGTATGCTGATTGAGCTGCAGTACCCGATCGCAGACACAGAATCATTACCACCTCCTGAACAGCAAACAGCCACGGCCAAAGTGTCTATCTCCAAGCAGGAACATGCAACAAAGCACAACAGTCACCCCAGAGCTTCCTCGAGGCTCCCAAACCAGCACCTTCCCCTCTGTAGCCAGCACCTGCAGACTTTAAGCAATAGCAGCCTCCATCTCCTTTTTCCCCTCCTCTACCACCAGACAAAGCAAGAGGTCGCAGGCTTGGTTATCACGAGCAGGCAGATGGTGTTCAAAAACACCTCCACCTTCTTTTTCCAGAGCTGTTCCCCTGCAAGCAGCGCTGTCAAGCTCGGAGATCATGTGGCAGGCTGAAGCGATGCCTGTTAAAGACATGGGTGCTCCAAGAACGGTTCTGAGCCACGGCTCCTTTCTTCTATTAGTCACAGGTAGATTTTATGATGACCGCTATTAAACAGAGAGCTCTGCAAAACTTCTATTAAAAAATGCCACCCATGTGATGAACACCTAGTCATCCGTGCACAAGAATTAAGCACATTTCCCAAGCTGATGAAATATGATTCAGACATCAGGTTACTCAGAAATAATAAACTGCAAAGACAACTCAGAGTCGTTACATGTAAGAAGCAGCCTAAGGATGCACATATTTACTGAAATGCTGCATATCCACATCTATCACAGACTCACAGAATCGTTTGGGTTGGAAGGGACCTTAAAGATCATCCAGTTCCAACCCCCCTATGATGGACGGGGACACCTCCCACTGGATCAGGGGCTCAAAGCCCCATTCAACCTGGCCTTGACCCCCTTCAGGGACGGTGCAGCCACAATTTCCCTGGGCAACCTGTGCCAGGGCCTCACCACTGTCATCGTGAAGAAATTCTTCCTTACGCCTAGTCTAAAGCTGCCCCTCTCCAGTTTATAGCCATCTATATGTATGTATAAAAAGCAAATAACTCACAACAGCTTTGTGTAGTTAAGAGTTTTGGACTGATTTGTGGAAAACTACCACCAAATTAAACTACCTGACCCAGGTAAGAGAATGTGACTTCACTGAAGATTAGCAGACCTTTTGTTTACCTGCGTGCCCACAGCAAATTCCATTAGCAGCAACGTTTCATAACCAAAGACATATATGTTATTTTAACACCCTTAGCAGAAAACTCCATCTACCACTCAGTATGGATTCCAGAACCTGGGGTGGGGCACGGGGCGTGTGCATTTCTCTTACATGGTTTACTGGGATTATGAAACAACTTACAATACATTTTCTCATCCTCACGTGGTGTTTTTAGGAATGCTCCCCGCTTCTACATAATGCCACATTGCCAAGCAGCAAGTAACACATTAAATATTCTCTCAGTAGTGACTTAAATGTACATATGAGATACAATCTCTTTCATAACCTGCATCTTGGTAGCAAGATCAGTCCCAAAAAGGGAGTTAGAGCAAGCAAGTTGTTGCTTTTCTACAAAGTGTTATCAAATCAGAACCAAGTTTTAAAAACTGGAAATAGATGGGAAAGGTTACAGAAGTCTTGGATCACAATATGGTTATCTGGTGGCATAATTTCACTGTGAAAGCGTGTGACGCTGCAAAGTCTCCATCATAGTTCTGTAAGGCCATGGCCATTTCTTCTCTTGGAGAGTCCAAGTGCCAATCCAGAAGACAGACAGCTCTGACCAAGCAACCTTGTCCAGTAGGAGCTGTCCCTGCCCATGGCAGGGGGGATGAAACTAGATGATTTTTAAGGTCCCTTCCAACCCAAACTATTCTATGATTCTAAGTACCATGCTAAACAAAGGAAGCTCAGAGCTGAAGTTGTACTGGCCTCTTTGCAAATAATGCCCTGACAGAAACGTTTCCTCATCACATCCCTTCTGTAACACCGGTCCTGTCGGGCCCTGAGAATTTCCAGAAGATCTATCTGTTGGACTTTGGTCAAGTCAGTCAGAGGTTAAAGACACTTATCATAGAATCAAAAGGTTGAAAGAGACCCACCAGATCATCAAGTCCAACCATTCCCACCAATCTCTAAACCATGTCCCTCAGCACCTCATCCATCCACACCATAAACACCTCCAAGGAAGACGAGTCAACCCCCTCCCTGGGCAGCCCGTTCCATTGCCTAACGACACTTTCTGTGAAGAATTTTTTCCTGATGTCCAGCCTGAACCTCCCCTGGTGGAGCTTGAGGTCATTCCCTCTTGTCCTGTCCTCTGTCCCTTGGGTGAAGAGCCCAGCTCCCTCCTCTTCACAACCTCCTCTCAGGTAGTTGGAGAGAGCAATGAGGTCTCCTCTCAGCCTCCTCCTCTCCAGGATAAACACCCCCAGCTCTCTCAGCCGCTCCTCATAAGGCCTGTTCTCCAGCCCCTTCCCCAGCTTCGTTGCTCTTCTCTGGACTCACTCCAGAGCCTCAACATCCTTCTTGTGGTGAGGGGCCCAGAACTGACCCTTCATACCTTATAGACCAGACTTCACATGTCCACTAAAAAAGAGTTAAAGAATGCAAGCACTAGACTCCAAAAGCTGCTGGGAACAGCTATGCAAACCTTCCGGGTGGGGTCTCTCCAAAGCAGCACACCCAATGTAACACCCTGTGAAGAAAGGAATTAACTTCTACTCTGTGTAACAGGCACACAAGTCAAACAGCAAAGCTACGCATTTAAAAAATAAAAAGATTCCACTTTTGACTCAAATATCCTTGTTTATCTAATGAATGTAAAGAAATAAGCACCCAATACTGGAAGCAGAAGTTTTCCTATAGGCTGAACCAATATTTCATAGTATGTTTTATTTCAATTTCAGACTTTCCGTTTTTTTTCTTGGTTTTGCTTATTATGCAGTTAGGCACAGTCAACCAAACCATCACCAGTCTGGCTCTTATAACACCCAAACAGTTGTTAATATCACTGGTGCTGGTTATCAATTAGCTTTGCTTTCTACTTTCTCCTCCTCCCTCTTTTTAGAGGAGGAAAAATCAGTTTTTTTCTACTAAGGTCCAAAATTAACAAGACTGAAAGGAAACTAGGTCCTTTTAGTTACAAGACTAATTTACAAGCAGCTTGGATTTGGATGCCTTCCGGCTCTCTCTGCATGTGGTGCTGCTTCTCCTCTTGCAATGGGAGGACCTCTGGGTTAGGAGCCACGTGGCCAGTTGGAGATCCTGGCCTTCCAGCCCAGGGTGACAGCCACACACATGGATTTGTGTTAACTTCAGCTGGTAGACGAAGGAAAAACACCAAAGGGAAGCAAACTACTCTGTTAACTACTGGTAGATAACCAAAGTGTTACCCAGACAGCAGAAGACGTTCTCCTCCTTTTTCTTTTTGCAATGAAGCTGGTGAAGGGGTTGGAGAACAGGCCTTATGAGAAACGGCTGAGAGACCTGGAGGGTGTTTATCCTGGAGAAGAGGAGGCTGAGAGGAGACCTCATTGCTCTACAACCACCTGAAAGGAGGTTGTGGAGAGGAGGGAGCTGGGTTCTTCTCCCAGGTGACAGGACGAGAGGGAATGGCCTCAAGCTCCACCAGGGGAGGTTTATGCTGGACATTAGGAGGAAGTTTTTCACAGAAAGGGTCACTGGCAGAGTCACCTTCCCTGGAGGGATTTAAGGGACGGGTGGACAAGGTCCTGAAGCACATGGTTTAGTGTTTGATAGGAATGGTTGGACTCAATGATCCGGTGGGTCTCTTCCAACCACTTCTATGATTCTAAGTTCCAACCACCAACTCTGGTTGGAAAAGACTCCACAAACGCCATTAAGTTGGAAAAGGTCTTAGAGATCATCTGAGGTCTTTCCCAACCTAATGGAGTTGATGATCTCTAAGGTCTTTTCCAACCTAATGATTCCGATTCATTTCCTAAAAACCCCTGAACAGCCACCACAATAACACACCCCAGCATAACCCAGCTTGTTCCAAGGGGCTATAGTGACCAGCTGCCTTCTCCACAACAGCAGCTCCTACCGGGAGTTAAACATTTAAAGGCAAGGAATTTTTTTTCTTTCTTTTCAAAGGACAGAAATGAGATTGAAAATAATCTAAAAATAGCAGAGAATTTTCAAGTGTCAGCTGTAACGGAAAGAGGAATGGCTGGCTCTCCTTACAGAGCCAGGATGGATGGAGTGCACTTCTGATTCAGGATCCAGAGGAAGCTCACACACATAAACTGTAGCTGGTAGAAAATCATTTTAATTTACTAATCTAATCTTAGTAATATTTCAGGACAATCTATAGCAATCGAAATCCAACTGAATTGCACTTTGTTTTGAAGTGGTGAACATACATTCTTACACACTTTGCCTGCCAGAAGGAAAACCGAAGTATATATTGTGAAATAACCACAAAGTCTTTTAAACAACCCATTCAAATCATGCATCCTCCTCATGACAGCAGATGAATATAAATCGCACGCCTTTGACTTTATTTTGTCTCTTCCATCAATCTTCTTCCTCTAAAAGCCACAATGTCAAGGCTTTTATTTAAAACGGTTCTCTTGCATTTAAATAGTCCCTTACCTACCTCGGACGCTTTACTGATGAAAAAGAGGGCTCAGATTTTCACTTGTAGAGCACCTACTTACATTGCAGCACCTACATTTTGGGTATCCAGAGAGAGAAAAGTCAGTGGAAGACTCTGCAGGTTATGATCACCCAATGCAGCAGAAGCCATGGAGTCCCTCCAATATTGCAGGACCTCGGATTCCAGCTCTCATCTTTCCCACATTCTAGAATAAAGCTCCACTCCTGCCACGCTCGCTACAACTCTTTTAGGATGGAAATGTCTTAAGGTCTCTTGAAACTGCTACTTCACTCTAAAATGCTTATATAAGGCTTAAGCAGGCAGAGCTGCCACTCTTGGCAGCAAACTATCAGTGCTGCCTTGATTTAATTGTTCACTGGTGTCAGGACACACCATAAATATAAACCAGATGGCACCTTTTTCAACTAAGGACATGGTTAGACTCAGTCTCCACCTGGTCAATGTGGACAACCTTGCATAGATACTAACAGCACTTAGAAATTATTTTTCACTGTGTGCAGCCAAATCAACCCCAAAGTATGTTATCAAAGCCCTGAAGCCAACACACGCATCTCCTTTAAATAACAAAACCAGCTTAAGTGCAAATATTTTTTTAATCGAGACATTTTTCTACTCGGTCTTAGGCAAATAAAACCAGCAGCAACTCAACAAACCTTCCTCAAAATCTGGTGATGCTGTGGTGTTTCTGCAGAGTTCACACCACCTCCCTGGCAGTGAGGCTGATCCACAGCTACACAGGTTTCCTCCCAGAAAAAGTGATGCCACTGTACCACGGCAAATATTTGGAAAGCTCAGTAATCACTAGGCTTTCATATAAAGTTCTTCCTTTTGTTGACAGTTATGAAACACGTCTTCCCCAAGTGAAGACTTGACAAGAACCAGGTTAAGCAACTCTAGTCACTGTTTACCTCCTCCCCTTTTTGCTTTTACATGGTAAAATTACAGATCGTGTCAAAATGATAAATCAATGTAGAACTTACTTCTTCCTGGCAATATGCCTTCATGCAAATTACCTCCGATTATAATTCATTATCTGTCACTGAACACTTAATTTTTAAAAACAGGAGTGAAGTCAACCTGTGTATGGGATTTTATTTTCAGTCTCACATTTAAAAATAAAATCATGAACTACTACCTGATAATAGTAGCGACTAAAAGGTCACGTTATGTAAAATTGATAAACTGACTGCTCACTACAATCGTCTTTCTCAGTCAGCATGAAGAATTTTGTTTTCTGGAACAGTGGAAATGTTTCCACGTGTTTATTAATTACCACTTTAAAACTCTGACATTTTTTTCTATCCATCAGCTGTTGCCTGAACACCACATCAGTATCGGAAAACACAAAATCAGGAATAATGTCTGTCACAAATGAGTTTTACACTTCTTGAACACGAAGAAACTGGACGTTGAAGGGGAAGACCCACACAGCCACAAACCAGCCCAGCCCCTAACCTCCTGCACCCACCCTAAAACACTCACTAGGCAGAGAGGAAAGGTGCTCCCAGCCAAGCTGAATCTGCGCAGAGCTCTGCGAGCTGTCCTGCTGGCACAGGCACAACCCTTCCAGGTTTAAGCTACGCCCAGCAAGCCAGGCTCAAAAACCTACAGAAAACTTTAACCTTATCTTTCACCTACCGATGAGCTTCAAGAAGTGCCAAACAGCCACGAGTCTTACCAGCAGGGCTGGTAAAAGAGAGACGGAGCACAAAGGGAGAGATCGCTGCCGCCAGCATGTAACCAGGGGCTCCTCCTGATCACCACAGAGGGGAGGAAGGGAAGAAAAATTCAACCGCTTATCTCTTCGTAATCTTATCTGAGGTTTTTTGTCTTTCAGGAGTGCCTGCACTGCGTTCCATGCAATCCAGACCTGAAGAAGCAGCGGAGAACCGAGGCACCAGAGCTGCATCTCACGGTCTGCCACGGGAAAAGCATCCCAGCAGCCACAGGTTGGCACCACAGGAAGACGTAAGCTATTTCTGGAGAAACAGCAACCTTACATCACATTTAAAGGTTTCATTATTGAGGAAAATGGCGATTTTTATAACTTGTTTCACAAAAAAAAAAAAGTTTAAAAGTAAAAGAGATATGAAAAGACATATAGAGAACAGTGAACGACAACACAACAAACTGTAGATCTTTCACACGCACCATCAGGAACAGACAGCAGTTGCCACAGGTGAATCATAGAATCACTAGGTTGGAAGAGACCCACCAGATCATCAAGTCCAACTGTTCCTATTAAACACTAAACCATATCCCTCAGCAACTCATCCACCTGTGCCTTAAACACCTCCAGGGAAGGCGAATCAATCCCCTCCCTGGGTAGCCTCTGCCACTGCCCAATCACCCTTTCTGTGAAGAATTTTTTCCTCATGTCCAGCCTAAATCTGCCCTGGTGGAGCTTGAGGGTATTCCCTCTTGTCCCTTGCACTTAGCAGAAGAGCCCAGCTCCCTCCTCTCTATAACCTCCTTTCATAGAGCTGGAGAGAGCAACGAGGTCTCCTCTCAGCCTCCTCTTCACCAGGATAAACACCCCCAGCTCTCTCAGACGTTCCTCATCAGGCCTGTTCTCCAGCCCCTTCAGCAGCTTCTTTGCTCTTCTCTGGACTCGCTCCAGAGCCTCAACATCCAGTGTGAAGCTACCCTGCCCACTGAAGCCATCAGCAACTCAGTCGAGTCAGCCCGGTGAGAGAGCGCACAAGATTCACATACATCCTTCCCATGATGAAGCAAACAGCAAAATGAGAAAGAAAAGTGTGTCTGTATCTCCAAGGCTCCTGACAGAAATTCAGTGATAAAGCTGTTCCTTGAAGCAAATCGGAGAAGGAGATGTCTGGCTGCAGAAAGTTCGGGAATAACTCTTGTTAGAGTATCAGCACACATACAAACGCCCCAAATGAAATCATGCTCTGCTCTGCAAACATCGAAAAAGCATTCTTGCCCCAACACGCTTACGTATTTTGAGCATTACAAAAAAAAAAAAAAGATGCCGGTGACCCTGGTATTTCTGGAAGAGTTGCTGGCTGGCAAACAGCAATATTGTGACCTCCTCAGTAACAAGAAAGAGAAATGCAAACAACTGAGAGCAACAGAGCAAAACAAAAATATTTCCATGAGCAGAACTTTTTATATCCTGAGAAGAGATCACTGATTCCGGAGTTCAGAACACGTTAACATGCAGTACGTGACTCTCAGTACTGCATTGTCTTCACCAGGTCTATTTGCTAGGAAGCTCAGCAAGAAAACAGAAAAAGTGAACTGTCTCTACACCTATGGCAACGTATTTATGGAAGATATAATTGAACTGATGTTGTAGGGTTTAGCTGCGGACCTCAAAAAGTCACCACAACATTGCTCTCCTGTGTTCCTGTCGCACCCAAAGGGTTCGGGGAGCTCAGAAAACAGATGGCCAAGTCAATCTTAAAACAAACAGCAGTCAGAAATAAGCAAAAACATTAAGGTCAACAAGGACGTGCCCTCTGTGTTGAGTTGGTTTAGGTACCATCTACTTAATTCAGAAGTCAGAGACAGGAGGGAACATCCCAGAGGCCCCACAATACGGAGCCAGGGAAGCAAAGGTAGAAGAGACATTTCCAACCTAAGATCTCAGTGAACTACAAAATAGCAAAGGGAAAGAGAAATTTAGCTTTGCCTTATCTACTCCAGAAAACAAGGAGAGCGGTGCTAGGACAACTAGGGGTACATCTACCTTAGGATTTCCAGGGGTTTGAAGAAGTTTGTCCTGTTCCCTCCCACGTGTCCTGCTTTGGTGCTCACCGTGGAGCTGCACCTGGATTCCTACTGGGTGAACCCTGCCAAAAGACTCACTCAGGGAGCACATCTGATGTGCTCCAGCCACAGAGGCACTTTGGTTCAAAGACCCAGTCCAAAGCCGGTCTTCAGCAGAGGTCCTGGAATGTGCAGAACACGGAGCCCTCAGCACCTCCCATTTCTATAAAGAGTTTACTCGATCGTGTTGACTTAGCCTCAGGAAGATTAGCTACAGCAGCGCAGACAATTAACAGATAATACACTAGACATACAACATAAAAAAAAAAAAAGGATATCATTAAGATACCAAAGGTTGAAAGGAAGCTGAGAAGTGAAGTACCAGCAGGGAAACAAAGCTTCTGTCTGTTATCTCCCCAGCACTTTCATACTTGAAAAGGGTACGATGTATGACATAATTAAACAACCACAACAAACTTCCGCTTCTCTATCACTCCTATCAAGGAATCCTCAGGGAAAATAGTAAAGCAAAGCTTCCTCGCAGCACCTTCGCTCACGAAACTGAGCAGGTGCTTGGCAGAGGACAATTCATTAAGAGCTGAAATCTCCCTTTACTCAAACCTCAGAGCTGCTCCTTAACAAAACCCTCCCCTGCAGCAGGTTCTAGATGCCAGCTTGTGGCACCGCTCTTGGACTGCTTTTATCGTTGCATTTTTTTTTTTCCCCCTGATGCCATTTACCTATCAGCCAAGCAACCTGACTGCGGAACAAAGTAATGAGGAAATGGGGAAGAAGCAGCAGCTTTGGAGTGCCCACCAGGTGACCCTGAGGGTCCTGGCACAGGAGGGAAAGGGACTACGTGTGCCACAGCAGGTCATGGCAGAGGCCTGGCTGATTTAAAAGTGCACACAGGCCCTGGTTGTTATAACTATGTAAGACACTGATAAGAAATGGAAGATAAGAAATGAATGATAAGAATTACAGTTCCACAAGCAAATAGAGAACAGGAAGGGGAAAACAAAAAAAACCCAACCCATATTCCTCATTAAAGTAATTCTCACCACATGCTTCGTTTGCTTTCCATAGCTAGGATTCAGGGTAAGAAAAGACCATTAAGACGTCGATTCACAAAGCAGACTTCATCTTATCTAGCTGGCATTTCAGTGTGTTGCTCTGCAGCACCGTGGCTACTGCGGGACCCGGGAAAGGCATCCCGAGCCGCTGTCCTGAGCAGACACAGCAGCCCATGCCCTCTCACAAGACAAGAAACCAAGGACAGAACAGAAGGCTGAGAAAGACCATGAAAAAAACACTCCCAGCATGGGGTATAATTGCTCTACACAGCGCTCTTGTGATGCCCTAGAAAACATAAACAAATAAAAATATTGTTAAGTTCATGTCATTTTGTGGTTAATGATATGGTTGGACTCGATGATCCAGTGGGTCTCTTCCAACCTGGTGATTCTATGATAGTGAGCACAGTTATAAATTTAGCAAAAATACCGTTTTCTTTGTTGCGACACCGCAGCCTTCATGCTGCATCTGGCTGCAAAGGTAGATGGAGAGGGGAAATATCGCAGGGCTGTTCTGCTACAACCTGTTCCATTTGTTTTCACCGGAACAGATTAGAGAAACGGCGAGATGCTGGCTGATGAAGCACACCTTCCACTGAAATTCATCAACGGTTTTCAATGAAATTAAGCGATTCTGTATTTTTAGAAGCTAAATGGAAAGCCGAAGCCCAGGGACACACATCTGCTTCAGCTCTATGGCTCCCAGTCACCAATGTCACTGTCGATGTCTTTCCTCGCCGGGAGCCTCTCCGTTCAGCCCTGTTGCCATACGCACGCGGCCAGCTCGCAGCACCAAAAATAAGTGTTTGTGTCGCATCCAAAGCGGCGCCAGCCAGGGGCGAGCAGCCGTTACCCGCTGCCACCACCGCTTGGCAACGCTCTCCTTCGTCCTTACTCGCTGACCTTCCTCCAGCCATCCCGGCCTCCTTTTGTGTTTGTGGCAACAAATATCCCCTTCCTGCATCACTATCACTCCCTTCAGCTCCTTCCACTCCCTTTTCAACACTTTCTTTATAAAAGTGGCTACACGTATGAACAGAAGCAATAAACTCGCACAGCAGAAAAGGGGTTGTTTGCAGCATATTTACTCCTGTTTTGATTCATCTGCTCCCTACCTGGGACTACAAGCACTGCAGACAACCATCCCTCCCTGAGACAACACCACAGTGCTGAAGAGATGCAGCTTTTCATAAACGGAGAGGCAATGGAGCCCCCAGCACAGGCAGTCCCCACGCACGCATGTCTATGTGCTGCTAGAAAGCAGTCAAGGGTTTCATTTCATTTCATTTCATTTCAAATGAATACTCGGTAGAAAAATGGAAATTGGATCCTTAGCCAAGCCTTAAGGGGAACCAAAGCATCCTTCATTTTCTTTTCCGAACGGTAAATTTGCAGTTTCATCCCCGAGCCCTCCGAGCTGCAGCAATGAGAGCATCTGCCAGCTCACTGAACCACCTGAGTAACTTTTTCCAGCCCTAACTTCGCACTGCAACAACTCGCTGCCTGGAACTGCCAAGGCTGCAGTGCTCATTTCTTTCTGTGAATCCAGCTGTCATTTTTCCCAAATGCCTTCTCAGTCCCAACTCTACCGATGCCAAAAAAAAAAAAAAAACCAAAAAAAAAAACAACCCCCAAACAAAACCACCCTTTTCACAGATACACATAATTTTGCAAAACACATATGCTGTGTGTATGGCACATAGAGTCAGTTGAGAAGTTTACTTACTGAATCAAGGGCTGACACACAACAGTAAAACAAAAACCTCTTGCAGACAACAAGCACATGAACCTTCTCCTCTCTCTGATGCGATACTCTCACAAGTGAGGAGTTGTCTCTCTCCTGTTGAGGAATTCCAAAGTCTAAGCACATTCTGAGTCCCCCAGAAGATCTTTCGCGCTTATCTCCGCGGCTTATCTTTTTTATTCCGTAATTCCCATGGTGTTTGTGATCACCAGCATATGGAGGTAAATGTTCAATTAGCAAATCACGAGCACAAAACATTCATGAGGGAAAAGAAAAGGAAAACAACAAAAAAAAGGCTGAGCACGAACAAAAAGCACGTACCTTTTAACTGGTCGGCCACCACGCTCTGACCAACTCGCTCAATCACCTTCCCATCCTCCATCTCGTAACGATCATCCAAATATTTTGCGGTAGCTTCCGAAATATGGACTTTTCCAGCCACCCCGAGCTGCTCCATCAGGTTGGCCAAGTTGACATCGTTGGACCACACGTCGAATTTGAACCTCCTCATCCCCAAAATGCCGCACAGGACTGTCCCGGTGTGAACACCCACCCTCATGTTCACCATCTCTTTCTTCTCTTGGCAGAACTGCTCGATGGCTTTGATCATCCCTAAGCCCATCTCGATGCAGCAGTAAGCGTGATCCGCCCGGGGCTCCGGGCAGCCGGCCACGCAGTAGTAACAGTCCCCCAAAGTGCTGATCTTCTCGCATTTAGTGTCCTCGCACAGACGGTCAAAGCGTCCGAAGAGGTCGTTCAGGAGCCCCACCAGAGCGTGGGCCGATTTGTTGGCGCTCATTTTCGTGAAGCCGACGATATCCGCGAACAAAATGCTCACTTGCTCTATCTGCTGCATTTTAAAAGGACGGAATATTATGGGGGTCTTCTGGATGGAGGGCTTCTTCTTCCTGTTTTTGGGGCTCGAGGTGGAATGACGTTTGATGGAGTTCTCGCTTTCATCGTCCCCCTGCTTCATTAAGTCGTCGGCTATGATTCTCGGCATAACAGAATGAATCATCCTCTCTTTCAGGGCTTTTTCCACTTCCAAGTCCTTTCCGTGCATGATGGATTGCCCCACTTTGAGGAACGTGCTTCTCGATCTGACTTCGGACATGACGAAGAGGTGAACGCCGATGGCGTGGATGCAGACGTGCAGGAAGGCTTTGCTCAGCAGCTCCCAATAAACGGCACCGGCTCCCGCAGGCCCGAAACAGCTCTCGTCGCGGAAGCGATACCCGAAGGTCTCGAAGAGGACCGAGTAGGCCAGTCCCAGGAACAAGCTTAAATACAAGGGTAAGCGCATCACCGTGTAGAGCAACAAGAGCACCTCGATACACATGGAGAAGCTGCCCACTTGAGACAGACAAACGTCCGAGGGGTGGGCCGGGGGGGTCCGGTTGGACGCGTCGCCCCTTCCCGAGAGAGGGTCGAGGGCCTGGAACTGAGGGGCTAGAGTCAAGGCGAAGACCAGGAGGGTGAGCGCCAGCGAAGTCCAGACGTAGTGGCGAGCGTAAGCCCGGCTGAAGGTGAAGGCGAAGAAGCCCACGCACACCAGGAGGAAGGCCAGGGCCGGCACCACCAGGACCAGGCGCCTCTCCCGCATGTGGACCCCGAAGTAGCCGCCCCAGAGCAGGCAGGCGACGCCGATGTAGAAGAGGGCGTAGCGAAAGCGGCGCTGGGTCTGCGGGAAGCAGCGCTCCATGCAAGCCTCCTCCAGGTTGGTGGAGTCGAACTTGGGGTTCCACCACTTGGACGAAGCCCTCTCGAAGAGCTGCGGCAGCTTCTTCTGCCGCCGGAACCCTCCTCCTCCTCCCCCCAAACCGCCGCCTCCCCCGGTAGCCGCCGCCGCTCGCCGGGTGGCCGCGGACTCGCCGGAGCTGCAGCTGGACGAGATGCTGTACTTGCAGCGCTTGGCCGAGCCCTGCGGCGGCGGCGGCGGCGGCCGCGGGTTGATCCTGACGGCCACGCTGTCCCCGCTCGAGTCGCAGCTCACCTCGGTGCTGTGCTGATGCAGCAGCTGCTGGTGCGGCGGGGAAGCCATGTTGAGCCGCCTGCCTGCCCGCGGGGCGGCCGACCACAAGCCGCCGCCGCCGAGGAGAGGAGAGGAGAAGAAGCCGCTTTTTCTTTTTCTCTTTCTCTCTCTCTCTCTCTCTCTCTCAGTCTCTCCCCACCCTTCCTTTGAGGCGCTCGCGCAGCGCCGCGCAGGACGGGGCACGGGGAGGCGGGGGGGCGGCGCGGCGGGGCATGGTGGCTCCCCGAGTCCTCCCTCCGCTCCCCTCTTGTCGCCTTCCCTCGGCTCCCCTCTTCTTCCCTCCCGGCCGGCCGGCCGTCCCTGGCTCGGCGCTGCCCCCGCGGCGCCGCCCGCTCCGCCGGGCGGAGGGAGGGAGACTGGGGAGGGGAGGAGGAGGAGGGAGGAGGAGGAGGGGGGGGGGGGGGGGACGCGCTCAGGGCCGGCCGGGCCGCACCATCTCCGGCGCTGGGGGCGGGAAGGCGGCCGCGCGCCCCCGACGCCCAATAGGGCGCGGCGCTGGGCGGGAGCGCGCGCCGACCGACACCCCCCCCCCCTTCGTCACCGCTACTCCCCCTCGCTCCCCGGGAGCCGCCCGCCCTGTGCCCGCGAACGCGCCGGGGAGGGAGCTGCAGTGAGGCGGCAGCGGGCGCTCAGGCCGCCGAGACCACCTTTCCCGAGCCGCTGCCCCCGCGCTGGGTCCCTCACGCCCCGTCCCACCGCCCTCCCTGAGGCGCTGGGTCCTTCACGCCCCGTCCCACCGCCCTCCCTGAGGCGCTGGGTCCCTCACGCCAGTCCCACCGCCCTCCCTGAGGCGCTGGGTCCCTCACGCCCCATCCCACCGCCCTCCCTGAGGCGCTGGGTCCCTCACGCCCCGTCCCACCGCCCTCCCTGAGGCGCTGGGTGCCGCCCGCCTGTCCCTCTCCCCGTCCCCGCAGCTGTTGGATCCCTGCTGCCTTGTCCCTCCTGTGCCCTCTCTCCCTCCTGTGCCCCTTCTCCCTCCTGCAGCCACTGGGTCCCCCAGCTAGGTCCCTTCTGGCTCCTGGCAGCCCCTGGGTCCCTTTCTGCCTTTCCCACCCCCTTCCCTGCCGCCACTGGGTCCCTCCCACCGGTTCTTTTCTCCCTCCAGCAGCTGCTGGGTCCCTCCTGTCTCTCCCTCTCTACCTCCTGGAGCCACTGGATCTCTTTCTCTCTCGCTCTTGCAGCTGCTGGATCCCTCTTGTCTCTCCCTCTCTACCTCCTGCAGCCACCGGATCCCTTTCTCTCTCCCTCCTGCAGCTGTGGGTTCCCCCCTGTCCCTCCTCCTCTCCCTCCTACTTGTCCCTCTCTGCCTCCTGTAGCTGCTGGATCCCTTTCTCTCTCCCTCTTGCAGCTGCTGGGTCCCTCCTGTCCCTCCTTCTGTCCCTCCTGCTGGTCCTCCTCTCCCTCTTGCAGCTGCTGGGTCCCTCCTTCTCTCCCTCCTACAGCTGCTGGGTCCCTCTCTCCCTCCTACTTGTCCTCTCTGTGTCCTGCTGCCACTGGATCCCTTTGTCTGTCCATCCTGCAGCTGTGGGGTCTTCCCTGCCCGTCCCTCTCTCCCTCCTAGAATCATAGAATCATAGAACAACCAGGTTGAAAGGGACCCATCGGATCATCGAGTCCAACCATTCCTATCAAACACTAAACCATGTCCCTCAGGACCTCATCCACCCGTGCCTTAAACACCTCCAGGGAAGGTGAATCAACCACCTCCCTGGGCAGCCTATTCCAATGCCCAATGACCCTCTGTGTGTAAAAATTTCCTCCTAATCTCCAGCCTAAATTTCCCCTGGCGGAGCTTGAGGCCATTCCCTCTCGTCCTGTCCCCTGTCACTTGGGAGAACTTGACTGCTCCTGCAGCCACTGGGTCCCTCCTGTCCCTCCCTCTCTCCCTCCTGCCTCTCCCTCACTCCCTCCTGTAGTTGCTGAGTCCCTCCTGTCTCTCCCTCTCTCCATCCTGTCCCTCTTCCCCCACTGCAGCCGCTGGGTCCTCTCATTCTGTCCCTCTCTCCCAGGGCCAGGGCTGACATTTGCCATGCTTCAACCTTTCCTCAACTTGCTGGAAACTCGCTGGCTTATTTTGGTCCTCTCCTCTTTCTCCACTTGTTTACAGCTGACGCTATCTCGCCTGCACGGCTCCCTCAATTTTATTATCTCTTCCTCGCAGCTGGCCCCTGCCTTCCCCTCCTTCGCAGGGTTCCAGGGTTTCTCCCTGTGCTCCTTCGTCTTCCTCTCCTCCTCTTTGCTGCTCTCCATCCCTCACCCTTGCTCACAGGTGATGCTCTGTTCCACCAGCTCCCCATGATCCTGCTCCCTCTCAGCCTCTTGGCTCGGGTTTTGCCTCTCATCCCATTGTCTTCCTGATGTGGCTTCTCTTCCCTAAACCGCATTTAGAATCATAGAATCATGGAATGGTTTGGGTTGGAAGGGACCTTAAAGCCAATCCAGTTCCAGCCCTGTCATGGTCAGGGACACCTCCCATTGGATCAGGGGCTCCCAACCCCATCCAACCTGGCGTTGAACCCCTCCAGGGATGGGGCAGCCCCCACTGCTCTGGGAAACCTGTTCCAGGGCCTCCTCACTCTCATCATGAAGAAATTCGTCCTTATGTCTAGTTTAAATCTTTCCCTCTCCAGTTTATACCCATTGCCCCTCATCCTGTCCCTACAAACCTTTGTAAACAGCCCCTCCCAACTTTCTTGTAGTCCCTTCTGGAACTGGAAGCTGCTCTAAGGTCTTCTCAGAGCCTTTTCCAGGCTGAACAACCCCAATTCTCTCAGCCTGTCCTCCTCGTTAGGAAATGCTCCAGCAAAGTTTACTCTTTTCCAGTGGAGCCTTTCACCGCTGGCTGCCCACAAAGCACTGGGTTCCAGTTGTCCTTCTTCACTTCTTACCCAGCAGCAAGTCCCTTCTCCCCCAAAGACAAATGTCGGTAAAACATACTCTTTTTTTTTATGCTAATAGAAAATATGTGGCCACACAGTTACTGGAACTGAAGCCTGAATTTTTGTTCCATTTCCTTTGTAAAGATATTACTCGATGTGCAGTAACCACGCTGTAAAATGGGGTTTCATTATTGTTGTTTTGAAGAAATTTGTATTTCCTGATGCACTCAAATACCAAAACAATCTATAATTTAAAAAAAAAACCAAAAAGCCCAATCAATAGCGATAATTGCTTTGTTTTTGCTATGACATAGCTCTCTCTCCAGTTGCAACTAATGGCTCAGCTGATCAATATTTTATAGTGAGTGCTGCTTACCATGCCAGACCTGCATAAACCTTGCTGGGAGGAGAGAAATCCCTGGGCTGACAGAGCAGAAAGGTAGGACAGCCTCCTGGGCTTGCCTATTAATTGATATATTTACTAAGACATTTTCATTGATTCCTCTAAATATATTTTAAGTTACATTTTTACTTCATGAAGGATGATGGATTTATTTAAGCTGGACAGTTAAATAAGGGCAAGCACTTCCAAGATGCTGTGGACGCTTGGTGGAAAATGGAAACAAGTTGTTTTTTTTTTTTTTTTTACCTCAGTGGCAAAGAATTTAGAGCAAAACTAGATGTCTTATTATGTAAACAGGTAAGATTTATGTTGTTATAGAAGTCAAGTGATTTGGACTTAGAGATGTAAGAGGTCCTGAAGTGCCAGCATAATTTTTTTTTTAGCTTTGCTTTGTGATAGTATTGAATTTAATGAGACTTGACGAAGATTAAGCCTTAATTCCTACTCCTTATCAGCTTCCCCTTGTACCCTCCAGCAAATGACAACCGGGAGCTGCCAAGGCTCTGTGTCGCTGCCCGGCTGGTGGGCACAATAGGTGGTTGTGATGCCAGTCAGGAACCCCAGAGGATGCTCTGCCTCTGTTGCGAGGAGCAGGGGTGTCCCCTGACTTCGGTGAGGTGGGAAATGAGAGGGAACCTCCTGCCCAGGTGCTCAACCTCCCCCAAAAGCAGCTTGAAATGCTGCTGGAGCAACACATGAGTTGCAAAGCGTCACCGTCACCAAGGTCTTCACTTCCAAGCATCCCACTATGGGGGTTTCTGGATGCTGGTCTAGCACAGGGGGACCCCAGTGCCACCGAGGGTAGCATCCGCTTCCACAGCTCCATCCTGCTCCACTCCATCACGTCCATCTCATCCCCTCGCTGCCTTATAAACTTGATGCCACACAGCACCAGAACCGGCTCCCATGGACTGTGGGGACATTGTATGGCTTTTCCCAGCAGGATGAGGGGAAAGAGAGGGTGAGGAGGACCAAACCTCTTGTTTGCAGATGGTCAGGGGGATGCATCAAACATTAGGCTGGACAATAGGAAAAAAATTTTCACGGAAAGGGTCATTGGGCACTGGTAGAAGAGCTGCCCAGGGAGGGGGTTGAGTCACCTTTAAGGGACAGGTGGATGAGGTGCTGAGGGACATGGTTTAGTATTGATAGGAATGGTTGGACTCGATGATCCGATGGGTCTTTACCAACCTGGTGATTCTATGATTCTAATTATGATTAGAGCTTATTATTTAGACTAGACATAAGGAAGAATTTCTTCACAATGAGGGGAGTTGCGGCTGCCCCATCCCTGGAGGGGTTCAAAGCCAGATTGGATGGGGCTTGGAACATCCTGGTCCAGCGAGGCACTCCCCTGAGGAAGCTCCTGCTGGGTTTGTTGCACCTTGAATCCCATCCTGCTCCTCCTTTTGATCTTTTGGGTGAAACAGCTACTTGGCATTCACCAACCCAGCCCTTCCCCAGCTTCCTCTGTCATTATCAAGCTCTGTGGAAACACACTGTGCCTGCAGAAGGGAGAACAGTTACATTTGTTAGCTCAGCAGGCTGGGAAAAAAACCTAGTGTTGCCTCCTGAAAGACTGAACTTTTTGAAAGTGGGTGTTCTGTCATGGATACAATTATTTTACTGTGCTTTTATTGTAAAGATTTTTCCCCACTGAATTCAATAAGCGGATTAAAGACATATAAGCAGTAATCGAGAAACGCCAGTGATGCTTGTATTTATTTCAAGTGGGAGTAAAATCCGTCTTAGAGGGTAAGAAGTGTTTCGAAGTTGTCCTGTTATTTCCCCACACCAGCCTCCATTCCTCTGCTTTCTCGTTTGTTTTCATCCAGGAGGAGTTTAACGTGTCCCTCTAAGGCAGAGTGGCTGGTGTTTGTAGCATCCTTTAAAGAAGATGTTTCCTCTTGATTCCTTTCTCAGCAGCTGCAGTCGGCACATCTCGGTCGAGCAGGGTCTTACTCCGCAGTGTTGATTTCGAGACCCGGGTTCATTTTAGCGTCTGGTCATGCTGGATTGTGCTTTTTTTTCCTGCAGAGAACTCAAAAAAAACCCAGTAACTGATTTCCTTTCTCAGAGACTGAATTAAATTAGTGAGTGATGGGAATGGTTGGATTCGATGATCCAATGGGTTCTTTCCAACCTAGTGATTCTCTGCAGTGGTGAGGCTGTTCCTTGAATCCTGTGTTCAGTTGTGGTCCCCTCACCACAAGACGGATGTTGAGGCTCTGGAGTGAGTCCAGAGAAGAGCAACAAAGCTGGTGAAGGAACTGGAGAACAGGCCTGATGAGGAACGGCTGAGAGAGCTGGGGGTGTTTATCCTGGAGAAGAGGAGGCTGAGGGGAGACCTCATTGCTCTCTCCAACTCCCTGAAAGGAGGTTGTGGAGAGCAGGGAGCAGGGCTCTTCTCCCAAAGGTCAGGGGACAGGACGCTAGGGAATGGCGTCAAGCACCGCCTGGGGAGGTTCAGGCTGGACATTAGGAAAAAATCTTTCCCAGAAAGGGTCATTGGGCACTGTCAGAGGCTGCCCAGGGAGGTTGTTGATTCACCTTCCCTGGAGGTGTTTAAGGTGTGGGTGGACAATGTGCTGAGGGACATGGTTTAGTGTTTGATGGGAATGGTTGGACTCGATGATCCAGTGGGTCTCTTCCAAACTGGTGATTCTATGATTCTAAAGGAAATACTTCACAGTGCAATAGCTGGGCAAACACACATCCCACTTGCACATTTCTTTTAACTTCATGCCACTAATTATATGCATTTATAGAACTGAATGTACCTCCCTTCACAGAGTCACAGCTTTGTCAGCTCTTAATGATTAGCTTTTATTTAACCTTCGTGACATTGTTCTACACCACGTATCTGATGGAGCTGTACAAATCTATTCAGAGGGGGTTCTGAAATTCGGCCACCCACATGAGGCTGTTTCAGACTTCACAAACCACCTTCATGAGGCAGAAGAATATGGTGTGGGAACTGCTGGCTGGAACAATACAGTGTGTGTTAATGCCAGTGTAGTTGGTGAAGCTACAGGAACCATAGAACCATAGAATCACCAGGAAGAGACCCACTGGATCATCGAGTCCAACCATTCCTATCAAGCACTAACCCATGTCCCTCAGCAAATCATCCACCCGTCCCTTAAACACCTCCAGGGAAGGTGAATCAACCCCCTTCCTGGGCAGCCTCTGCCAGTGCCCAATGACCCTTTCCGTGAAAAACATTCTCCTAATGTCCAGCTTGAACCTCCCCTGGTGGAGCTTGAGAATGAGTGCTGGTTAGAAGTTTGTGACTTTCATCATATGCTGTCAAAGAAAAACATCACAGAATCACAGAACAACCAGGTTGGAAGGGACCCATCGAATCTTCTAGTCCAACCATTCCTATCTAACACTAAACCAAGTCCCTCAATACCTCGTCTACCTGTCCCTTAAACACCTCCAGGGAAGGTGACTCAACCACCTCCCTGGGCAGCCTATTCCAATGCCCAATGACCCTCTGCATGAAAAACCTCCTCCTAATCTCCAGCCTAAACCTACCCTGGCGGAGCTTGAGGCCATTCCCTCTCGTCCTGTCCCCTGTCACTTGGGAGAAGAGCCCAGCTCCCTCCTCTCCACAACCACCTTACAGGTACTTGTAGAGAGTAATGAGGTCTCCTCTCAGCCTCCTCTTCTCCAGGCTAAACAACCCCAGCTCTCTCAGCCACTCTCTTCATCCAACCTCACTCTAAATCATAGAATCATAGAATCATGTAATGGTTTGGGTTGGAAGGCACCTTTCCATATGAAGGCACAGAAGTTGAGTAAGCGACACATTCTTCTGGCTTCCTCAGGGCAGCCAGGTTGGTTTTGCATTCTGTATTTGCAGCCTCCTGATAGCATCATTCAAATTGTTTGTACTACTGGCCTGATTTCATGGCCCAGGACAGGGGGGAATATCCTCAAGCTCCACTATGGGAGGTTTAGGCTGAACATTAAGAAAAAAAATTTCATGGAAAGGGTCATTGGGCAGTGGAACAGGCTGCCCAGGGAGGGGGTTGAGTCACCTTCCATGGAGATGTTTATGGGACGGATGGATGAGGTGCTGAGGGACATGGGTTAGTGTTTGATGGGAATGGTTGGACTCAATGATCCGGTGGGTCTTTTACAACCTGATTGTTCTGTGATTCTATGAATTGCAATTGATAAAATGAGCAAGTGAGCAGTAGAAGATTTTTTTTATACGACTCATACCTCAAGAGGGAGGATAAAACCTGGTCCAGCTGTGTGGGAGTTACTGGCTCCCATAGGACCAGGATTTGATTTGCAGGCTTTACGATTGTCTCATTCAAGTGGCTTTTTTGCACTGAAAACAATGCAGACCATACCACTTATTTGGCAAATATCTTCCACCAGGAGGTGGCTTCAGTCAAACATACATTTCTCTAAGATGAAGACAAAATTTATTGCTCATTCCATTCATAACCAGAAGTTCTCCTGGCTTGCCGAGCTGCTGAATCAGCTTGGGTACCTCACCCTTGAGTCAGCAAAGCCTGAAATAGAAACTTGCTCCATTTCTGAAGAGAGGAAGTACTACTATTGTCTGCAAACACAGCCACATCTAACATGTTTTTGTAACTACGAACACTCAGTGGAGGAACTTACGTGACATTCTGTTGCTTTGGGAAAAAAAAAATCTTGCTTGTGATAGGCGTGTGAAGATGGCTATGAATGCAACTGTCTGGAAGAACAAACCTCAAGAGAAAGACAAGTGATAGTCATTAATGTCACATAGACCAGCATCGAGGTCCCACTGCATCTATGTGTAGCTTTAATATATTGAAACAGAATCATAGAATCATAGAACAACTAGGTTGGAAGAGACCCATCAGATCATCAAGTCCAACCATTCCCATTAAACACTAAACCATGTCCCTCAGCACCTCATCTACCTGTGTCTTAAACACCTCCAGGGAAGGTGAATCAACCACCTCCATGGGTAGCCTCTGACAGTGCCCAACGACATTTTCTGTGAAAATTTTTTCCCTAATGTCCAGCATGAACCTCCCCTGGCAGAACTTGAGGTCATTCCCTCTTGTCCTGTCCCTTGGGAGAAGAGCCCAACTCCCTCCTCTCCACAACCTCCTTTCAGGTAGTTATAGAGAGTAATGAGGTCTCCCCTCAGCCTCCTCTTCTCCAGGATAAACACCCCCAGCTCTCTCAGCCGCTCCTCATCAGGCCTGTTCTCCAGCCCCTTCACCAGCTTCGTTGTTCTTCTCTGGACTCACTCCACAGCCTCAACATTCTTCTTGTGGTGAGGGGCCCACAACTGAACACAGCATTCGAGGAGCTGTCTCCCCAGTGGCGAGTACAGAGGGAGAAGAACCTCCTTGGCCCTGCTGGCCATGCCGTGTCTGATCCAAGCCAAGATGCCATTTGCCTTCTTGGCCACCTGGGCCACTGCTGGCTCCTGTTCAGTAGCTGTCGACCAACACCCCCAGGTACTTCTCCTCCAGGCAGCTTTCCAGCCAGGCTTCTCCTAGTCTGGAGCTGCTCAGGGTTGTTGTGCCCCAAGTGCAGGACCCGCCATTTGGCCTTGTTAATCCTCATCCCATTGGTCTCAGCCCGTGGATCCAGCCTGTTCTGATCCCTTTGGATCCTCCCAACCCTGCAGCAGATCGACACTTCCACCCAGCTTAGTGTCATCTGCAAACTTGCTCAGGGTAACTAGAATAGCTATGCTACTAAGCATAACATAGAAATGATGGGACAAGCATGAAGCAAAACGTGTTGAGAAAGCATTTTACCTTTTTTTAAGTATTCTATCAATTTGTAGTTTGTATTAAAGATGGGGGTTACATACTTGTGGTCTATAAGCTCAGAAAGAAAACACTCCCTCTGTCAACAAACATGAGAACCAGTCATTATCTTACTTTATTGCTTCAGTCAGATCAAGACAGGAATGAAATTATTCGAAGCAACTTGCCCCCTGCTATATTAGATCGGTGACGGCAGCTGGAGTGGCCCAAACAGTGCAGGGATTCTGCTGCTCGGTGACGTCTTTTGCATTTGCATTGATAAAAACTGACCTCATTCCAAACCAGTTGCTGTTGTGCTCCACACTCTATGACCTACAGGCTTTATTTACACTGCGCAAAGGCAAGGCTACAGCAAAAGATTATTGGTGGGGCTTCAGAACCTCACGAGATTCAACAAGGCCAAGTGCAAGGTCCTACACCTGGGACAGGGTTGAAACTGGAGGATCTTTAAGGTCCCTTCCATCCCAAACTATTCTATGATTCTATGATTTAAAAATCACATTACTTTTAGCATTTTGGCTTAAATAAAATCCAGGGAGTGCTTGATGCACTCTGGCTATTCAGGACTTTTTCCAGGCTATCGATAGACCATGAGTGCAAGAAAAGCAGCAAACGCCTTCCAAACAAATCATATTCAAAGCTGAGCATGAATGCATGTTTCTGCCAAGCGCCCAGTTCTGTTTTGAGGGAACAGGATGGGAAGAAAACGTTGCTGAAAACACCAATACATAATGCTGGGACAGAGATGGTTATCTCGTCTCCGAGTCATTTTTACCTGTGTTGCTTCCCTGACAACTGTGGTGTATTATGGAAATAAACTGTGAAGTCACTCGGCTCTGGGTTCTGCTGTTTGCAGAGCAGACAATACATTAAATACTTTTTGGTAGATGTCAGAGAAAACACATGCTTCTGCAGTAAGGAGTAATATTGGTTCTAAGATACTGAAAACACAACAAATACTTCTTAAACAGGAGAGATGGGGGCAACACACCACAAGAAGGATGTTGAGGCTCTGGAGCGAGTCCAGAGAAGAGCAACGAAGCTGGTGAAGGATCTGGAGAACAGGCCTGATGAGGAATGGCTGAGAGAGCTGGGGGTGTTTATCCTGGAGAAGCGGAGGCTGAGAGGAGACCTCATTGCTCTCTCCAACTACCTGAAAGGAGGCTGTGGAGAGGAGGGAACTGGGCTCTTCTCCCAAGTGACAGGGAACAGGACGAGAGGGAATGGCCTCAAGCTCCACCAGGAGAGGTTCAATCTGGACATGAGATAAAAATTCTTCACAGAAAGGGTGATTGGGCACTGTCAGAGGCTGCCCAGGGAGGTGGTTGATTCACCTTCCCTGGAGGGGTTTAAGGCACGGGTGGACGAGTTGCTGAGGGACATGGTTTAGTGTTTGATAGGAATGGTTCGACTCGATGATCCGGTGGGTATCTTTCAACCTAATTATTCTATGATTCCATGACAAAAAATACTATGCTCTAGATGCAGTCAAGAGTTGTGGCTGACACCCTAATCCTTTTATCAGCTGGGAATCTCCTTGAACTGAGAAATGCGAGTACTGACAGTCCCACTGCACAATTGAAAATGAAATAACCCTTGTGCTTCATGGCACGTGCAAAGCTCTTAATGACATGGTCAGGTAACAAACATAATCCAACAAAGGCTTTTCAATCTTTTCATAGAATCATAGAATCATGGAATGGTTTGGGTTGGAAGGGACCTCAAAGCCCATTCAGTTCCAACCCTCTGCCATGTGCAGGGACACCTCCCACTGGATCAGGAGCTCCAAACCCCATCCAACCTGCCCTTGAACCCCTCCAGGGATGGGGCAGCCACAGCTTCCCTGGGCAACATGTTCCAGTGCCTCCCCACTCTCATCATGAAGAAATTCCTCCATATGTCTAGTCTAAATCTGCCCCTCTCCAGTTTATACCCATTGCCCCTCATCCTATCACCACAAGTCTCTGCAAACAGTCCCTCCCCAGCTTTCTTGTAGTCTCTTCAGGTACTGGAAGGCAACACTTAGAACACTTAGAAAGCAAATCAAGGAGCTGAGATTGCCTCCCAGTATTTCTTCTGCACACACAAACAAACAAGTGGATTGTGGGTTTTATGTTTCTGATCAAAACATCTCAGTTATTAATATTAAACACTTGGGCGCCCGGAAAACCTGCTCCTGAGTAAGCTACAACGCTGCATCATGGCTGAAAATATTTAAAAAGAATATTGCACCCTTTTCAACTGATTTTTCTGGAAGGAACAGCTTCCCCTCTCCTGGGAATGCTGTGTGGTAGCTGAGGTGTGCCGGTGCAGACCTGCTGTGCCAACCAGCTCTTGTCTTCTGCACTGCCGCCTCCTGCAAGGGCTCCATGTCACAACCAGACGTCCTGGTCCTCCACACAGGACATTACAGGCTCCTCTGAATGCCTGCAGTGGTTTGGGGAAGCAGAGACACGTGGCTGCAAAGAGAAAGAAAAGGCTTCAGCCACAAACTGGGAAAATGGAGGCTGAGAAATGAGTTATCCTGCTAAGTGGCTTTTTCCTGTCTGCTCATTTCTCCCCTTTTACCATCCTCATTCTCTGGGCTCTGGAGTGAGTCCAGAGAAGAGCAACGAAGCTGGTGAAGGGGCTGGAGAACAAGAGGAGCGACTGAGAGAGCTGGGGGTGTTTATCCTGGAGAAGAGGAGGCTGAGGGGAGACCTCACTGCCCTCTATAACTACCTGAAAGGAGGTTGTGGAGAAGAGGGAACTGGGCTCTTCTCCCAAGGGACAGGAGACAGGACGAGAGGGAATGGCCTCAAGCTCCACCCGGGGAGGGTCAGACTGGACATTAGGAAAAAATTTTCACAGAAAGTGTGATTGGGCAGTGTCAGAGGCTGCCCAAAGAGGGGCTTGATTCACCTTCCCTGGAGGTGTTTAAGGAATGGGTGGACGAGGTGCTGAGGGACATGTTTTAGTGATTGATGGGAGTGGTTGGACTCAATGATCTGGTGGGTCTCTTCCAATCTGGTTCTTCTATGCTTCTATGATTTCAGTTCCTTCCTTGCCTTTGGCTCCATGGAAAAGCAGGGAAAATATTCTATTCCCCTTTCATGGTCACACAACATATTTATTCAATCCCATTTTATTATCCTCCAAATAACGATAGATGTTTTATTTTGTATCTGGACCATATAAGCTCTTGACGATTGAGAGAGTTGGGCTTGTTCAGCCTGGAGAAGGCTCTGAGAAGATCTTAGGGTGACCTTCCAGTACCTTGAAGGGGCTACAAGAAAGCTGGGGAGGGACTGTTTACATGAGCTTGTGGTGATAGGACGAGGGGCAATGGGTATAAACTGGAGAGGGACAGAGTTAGACTAGACATAAAGTGGAATTTCTTCACCATGAGAGCGGGGAGGGCCTGGAACAGGTTTCCTAGAGCAGGGGTGGCTGCCTCATCCCTGGAGGGGTTCGAAGCCAGGCTGGATGGGGCCTTGAGAAGTCTGACCTAGTGGGAGGGTTGCAACTGGATCTTTAATGTCCCTTCCAACCTAAACCTTTCCGTGATTCTATGATTTGCACTTATCTGGTTCTCTTGCTTCCTTTTCCTGTTGCAGTCAGTTATTCGAGGCACAGTCCATGGTGTTGTAGAGGCAACTTGCCTTGAACGGAGATGTGTTGATTTCTGACCAGTGTTTTCCCCCAGCCCCATCTGACCTTCCTGGCTGAGATCAGGAGGCACTGAGGCTTCGCTACAGCCTCAGACTTCTCAAAAGCCAGATATGTGGGCAGCGCTCTCGCAGAGATTATCATCTGCTTGACCTCAGCCTGATTACAAACCAGCCCACAACCCACCTTCTTCCCCTGAATGAGCAGCAAGCTTCACCAACCACAGAAACTTCAGCAACACAGCATCGCTCCCTCATTCTGCTCAATCTGAAAGGAGGTTGTAGAGAGGAGGGAACTGGGCTCTTCTCCCAAGTGACAGGGGACAGGACAAGAGGGAATGGCCTCAAGCTCCACCAGGGGAAATTTAGGCTGGAGATTAGGAGGAAGTTTTTCACACAGAGGGTCATTGGGCATTGGAACAGGCTGCCCAGGGAGGTGGTTGATTCACCTTCCCTGGAGGTGTTTAAGGGACGGGTAGATTAGGTGCTGAGGGACATGGTTTAGTGTTTGATAGGAATAGTTGGACTAGAAGATCCGATGGGTCCCTTCCAACCTGGTTGTTCTATGATTTTTTTCCCAGCAAGGCAAGGTGCAGCAGCTATTTAGTGGGTGGGTGCCTCTCTCTCTTTATCAGAATTGAGCTTCAGGAGGTCTCTGCCTGGATCCCACCACCTCTGTGCCACTCAGCATCCTAGAAGAGGATGAAGATGCAGAGTTTGGGGACTGAGGTCTTATTTAAATGATCTATTGGGCTGAATTATAGAATCATAGAATCATAGAACAACCAGGTTGGAAGAGACCCATCGGGTCATTGAGTCCAACCATAAAAAAAAAAAAAAAAAAAAGAATTCTTGTTTTGTAGGAATAAAAGATGCTCCCAGTGCTGACTGGGAGCTGCTCCCGCTGCTGTGGGGCTGGAGGCAGGGAGATACCCAGCGTGTGTCGGGCTGTCCCATCCAGCTCCTGCTTTGCAGCATCTCAAGGCAAAGAGCTGGCAAACGCCGCAGTCTGAAAGAGCTGCCTCTCTTACAGCCTGAAATCCTGGAGAAAAAATGAGATACAATCAGGTCTAAAGAGATTTCTTGTAGGCTGCAATCATCATATATAGTGTTTCTGCAAAAAAATATGTAGCAAAGGCTCAAAGCTTTGTTCAGCAAAAGCAGCCAAATCTACCAGACAGTGGTGTTGGAGAATTTTAACATGTGGTAAATAGTAACTGTCTTTAATTGGCTTTATTTACACAATAGTTGTCCGTGTTCTGGATTAAGAGGGCAGGAGGTCCTTAGTGGGAAATGGCATTTTTGAAGCCTGACAACTTAAAAACAGCAGAAAGAATCATAGAATCATAGAATCACCAGGTTGGAAGAGACCCATCGGATCATCAAGTCCAACCATTCCTATCAAACACTAAACCAAGTCCCTCAAGACCTCATCCATCCGTCCCTTAAACACCTCCAGGGAAGGTGAATCAACCACCTCCCTGGGCAGCCTATTCCAATGCCCAATGACCCTTTCCATGAAAAAACTTCCTCCTAATCTCCAGCCTAAATCTCCCCTGGTGGAACTTGAGGCCATTCCCTCTCGTCCTGTACCCTGTCCCTTGGGAGAAGAACCCAGCTCCTTCCTCTCTACAACCTCCTTTCAGGTAGTTGTAGAGAGCAATGAGGTCTCCCCTCAGCCTCCTCTTCTCCAGGATAAACACCTCCAACTCTCTCAGCCATTCCTCATCAGGCCTGTTCTCCATACCCCTCACCAGCTTCTTTGCTCTTCTCTGGACTCTCTTCAGAGCCTCAACATCCTTCTTGTGCTGAGGGGCCATAGTTGTCCGTGTTCTAGATTAAGAGGGCAGAATGCCCTTAGTGGGAAATGCCACTTTTGAAGCCTGACAACTTAAAAACAGCAGAAAGGTTCCTCTTGAGGCTGCCTGGGGAAAAAAAGAACCTTTGGCCCAACTGAGCAGGAGGAATGTCAAGGTTGAAGTCAACGTTTTTCAAGGAACTAATGAAAATGAAGGTTTCTAGTTTAAAGTGTTTTGCAATCACTGACCTCCCTCCTGCAGACACTTCTCACACATGCTTAACTTTATATCTGGTGCTACTTTTGCTGAACTGCGTGGGATTATGTTCACCTGGAAATATAAGTGTTTGCCTGAGCGTTTACAGAGCCGAGTTTGAACCAGAGTGTTTGCTACCACAGAAGTGACGTTTTGTCAGGATCTGCAGAACAGGGAGTTTCAGATGAATAGAATCCTGGAGAGGTGAGGAGTTCTGGTCACTCTTGCAAGAATCATAGAATCATAGAACAAACAGGTTGGAAGAAACCCACCGGATCATCGAGTCCAACTGTTCCTATCAAACACTAAATCATGTCCCTCAGCTCCTCATCCACATGTCCCTTAAACCCCTCCAGGGAAGGTGAATCAACCACCTCTCTGGGCAGCCTCTGACAGTGCCTAATGACCCTTTCTGTGAAGAATTTTTTCCTAATGTCGAGCCTGAACCTCCCCTGGTGGAGCTTGAGGCCATTCCCTCTTGTCCTGTCCCCTGGTACTTGGGAGAAGAGCCCAGCTCCCTCCTCTCCACAACCTCCGCTCAGGTAGTCAGAGAGAGCAATGAGGTCTCCCCTCAGCCTCCTCTTTTCCAGGATAAACACCCCCAGCTCTCTCAACCATTCCTCATCAGGCCTGTTCTCCAGCCCCTTCACCAGCTTCGTTGCTCTTCTCTGGACTCACTCCAGAGCCTCAACATCCTTCTTGTGCTGAGGGGCCCACAACTGACCACAGGATTCGAGGAGCAGTCTCATCAGTGCCGAGTCCAGAGGGAGAAGAACCTCCCTGGACCTGCTGGTCACACTGTTTCTGATCAAAGCCAAGATGCCATTGGCCATCTTGGCCACCTGAAAAAAAAACCCAGAAATCACATCAACATCATTGCAAAAGAGTTGCTGGGATCTGGGGCGCTTTCAGCCCTGATATGCAGAGATGCTGCCAAGGGCTTAAGGTTTGGGGAGCAACCAAAGCAGCAGGGACCATGAACCCTTTGGCTCGTGTTTGAGCACTGGCAATGCCACCAGCAGGCTTTGGGACACCTCAGGGAAACCTGCTCGAGGTTCCCCTTGGCAGGAGCACCCTAAGGGTGGGCGCTGCACGGCTCTCGGCAGCACCAGCAGCTCTTCCCCAGCGACGTCTCTAGGATAAATGTTTGTCTTTTCTGTCCAAGAGATACAGCAGCACTGCTGCCAGCACCACATCTCGGTGGAATCAGTTTTCATTCTGCCAGGAAGCATTATCGGCTCATGATTCACATCTTCACAGCAGCTTTGGAAGGAAAACGTGCTTCTCACCAGGCAGATCTCCACGCACGTCGAGATGCCACGGTTTTTTCAGACTTTCCAAGGGAAGCCAAGTGAGACATTCCTTCTCTTCCAGTGTTCTTGGAACAACCTCTTTTGATTAGCGAGCGAGACAGATAGTTGGAGAGACAGATAGTCGGAGAGACAGATAGTTGGAAAGACAGACGCAGACCAGGCAGCAGGGTTGTAACAAACAGTTTGTGTGAGCCCCAGGCTTCACCCACCTCTGGCTGAGTGGCTGGCAAGAGGACCTGGTGTTTGCCATGGTCCCTAAACACTTGCCATCCTCCACAGTCCTCAAATCTCTGTCTCCATGGCCTTGGACACCCTACTCTCCTCTGTGGTCCTTTACATCCTCTACAACTCCCTGAGCGGAGGTTGTGGAGAGGAGGGAGCTGGGCTCTTCTCCCAAGGGACAGGGGACAGGACAAGAGGGATTGTCCTCAAGCTCCACCAGGGGAGATTTAGGCTGGAGATTAGGAGGAAGTTTTTCACAGAAAGGGTCATTGGGCATTGGAATAGGCTGCCCAGGGAGGGGGTTGATTCACCTTCCCTGGAGGGGTTTAAGGGACGGGTGGATGAAGTGCTGAGGGACATGGGTTAGTGCTTGATGGGAATGGTTGGACTCGATGATCTGATGGGTCTCTTCCAACCTGGTGATTCTATGATTCTATGAAAGAGCATCTCCTGGTGCGAGTGGGAGCAAGGATCTGTCCTGCTAAGGAGGACCACACTGCCCTGACGTGCAATGGAAAGGAGCTGGGCTTCACCTTGCTGCTTTGCTCCTACAGGGAGGGAAGCTGGGTTGGGAAAAGCAGCCAAATGCAGGTGGGGCTGGCAGTTCCCACACGAGGGGTATGTGTGAGGCCAGGATGCAGAGAAGATCCACCAGAGGAGGTTCAGGCTGGACATTAGGAAAAAATTCTTCACAGAAAGGGTGATTGGGCACTGGCAGAGGCTGCCCAGGGAGGGGGTTGAGTCACCTTCCCTGGAGGGGTTTAAGGGACGGGTGGACGAGATGCTGAGGGACATGGTTTAGTGTTTGATAGGAATGGTTGGACTCAATGATCTGGTGAGCCTCTTCCAACCTGGTTGTTCTACTATTCTATGATTCTATGAAGGTGATGGGGCCTCCAGCCTTGCTCCTCTCAGCTGCATCCTCTGGCCACCCCAGCCCCGGTGCTCGCACCACACCAGAAGGAGAAACAGAAGGAGCATCTCCAAGGCGTGTGTTTGGAAAATGCCAGGTTTTATTAGACAGGCTGATGTTCAAGCTGACAGTTTTATCCCAATGCACACGATCACAGACATCTATGTGGGCCTCTCTCCCTCCCGCAACGCTCTCTGACGCTCACCCCCACCCCGAACCTCGGCAGCAGGGTCTTGGGGGTTCTTGGCAAAATAAAAAGGTCTCCCTGCTCCCCTTCCCCGCTCCCAGAGCTCTCCTAAGAAAGCTCAGAGAGAGCTGGGCTAGGGACTGTCATCCCCTTGGGACTGACAGCCACTCGGAGCCTTAGGAGAGAAACATCTCGGTGTCCATGTCTCCCCGAGTCAGCGTCACAGGGAGCAGAAAACAGTTCCACCTTCAGCCTGCCAGTGCCATCGCTTTGGAAAGAGAAGCGTAACGTATGATACTGGGGGAGGACAAAAGGTTTTGACCATCAGAGAGGAGCCCCAGACACAGGCAGAGGGGCTCTGCGCAGGGCATGCAGCGCTGGGGGGAAGAGAGAAAGAGAGGAGGCAATGAGCGCTGGAGAATAAAGCAAAAGGAAAGGAAAACAGAGAAAAAGTGAGAATGATAGGATGAGGCTGAGAGCAGAGCAGATCAAGGCCATAGGAGAGCATCAGAGCTGCTTCCTAGGCTGGGGAGCCTTTCCCTGGGCACCCCAGAGCCCACGAGATTTGGAGGAAAGGGGTAGCAAGGAAAGAGACGGCACGATACAGCCTTGCACAGCATTCGATGGCCTTGGCTTGCTGTGACAGTGACACGCAGTGTGACAGCAGGAACTGGGGCAAAATTAACACATTCCTGCCAACGGTTCTATTCCAACAAGTCTTAAGAAAAGCATGCAGACCGACCCGGCAGAGGAGAGTGAGAGGTGAGGAGGAGTGGGGGCCACAGGGAGGGATGCTGATGAGCTACAGGATCATGTACAAGGAGGAAGAAGGAACGGCAGAGGCAGCTGATCTGGGGCAGGTTCGAGGCTTTGCAGAGCTCTCTCATGAGCACCTCACTTCTCTCCAGGCTGTTCTGGCTGCTGTTCTCTCTGACACTTCACTTGCCTTCACTTGTCTCTGGTCCCCTCTGTGCTGCAGGCACAACCCCTCCGCATGAGCCGCGTCCCTTCCCATGCTCGGATGTAGATTTGGGTCTCATCTTCATTAGTTCAAAGGCAGAGTCCTACTATGAAGCAGAGGCAAGAAGCATGGGATCTCCTTGCAGTGACGTCCCCTGAATCATAGAATCATAGAATCATAGAATCATAGAACAACCAGGTTGGAAGGGACCCATCGGATCTTCTAGTCCAACCATTCCTATCAAATGAAGTTCCTATCATCCTGAAGTTCACCTATCCTCAAGGGGACCTCTTCTTCACAGGGACTGGCCTCAGTGCTGGGGCACACGGAGCTCCCACGGGTCCCCTGACCTAAATCGTGTCCCACTGGGCACACCGAGACAAGTGCTACTGCCTCTCACACCCTTTCGATCACATCAGAGCCTTCCATTTCCAGCCTTCCCTTTCCCTATTTCTTTCCTTGTGCCTTTTCTTGCCTCACCCAGCACCCTCATGTCTTCTTGTTCCTGCCAAAGGTAAGTCCCTCTGCTCCAGGGGTTTCCTGGAGAGTGGTGTTAGCCGTGGTCATTCGGCAGGAGAAAGGAGAAAGGACATTCAGCAGGTCACTGGTGGGCTAGAAGGCACCAATCTCCACCCAAGGAAACATCTACCTCTTGTAGATGTAGTTTGTGCTCAGCTCAGCAGCCCAGCAGTGAGGACAAAGTGATGAGGCCACCTCTCGCTTTCCCTGATGGGTTTCAAGGGTTGGCTGTCCACGGGGGACCTTGGGTACTTTCAAAGCAACACTCCTCCTCTCAGGACTGAGCATCGATGCGCAGAGATGAACCAACAAAGTCATGGCCAAACCAGGGGAAGTTTGGCGAATGAGCCACTGAAACCTGCCTGGGTTGTCCCAGGGACAACAGATCAACTGATGGGCAAAAAGTGATGCCACCTATTCCTGCTTCCCTCCAAACAGTCAAAGTGCCAAACTCTTAACCCTCAGAACTCTGCTGATCTGCCACTGTGGGGTTTTGAGGTTGATGGCACATGCAGGCATGAAGTGCCCTGTCCCTTTGCTGTCCCAGAGAGAGGAAAGCCTGCTCACAGCTCCTTGTGGGACTGTGGGACCTGGGGTGCTGGCTCTCCTTCTGCAGCGCAGCTCAGCTCCTTTCCAGCCGACTTCTTCCTCTGACATAGACTTGCAAATCCCATCATAGCTACCTGTCTGGAGCTACAAATGCCCCTGCAAAAGCCCCTTCTTTAGGCGAGCACCTCGTTGAATGTTGCAGTAGTTCAACTCAGCTGTTATGTGAAAGGAGAACGCACCAGTTGACCTAAAAAAACCTGAAAGACCTAAAAGACCTTTTCTTTCTGAAAACAACAGATGAGATCTGGCCTCTCTTTCCTTGCCCAACGCTTTGCCCCCGGGGCTGGTGATGCCCCAGGTTGGTGTGTCCCCACTCTCCCCTGTGCTCTCACGTCATGCCCCTGGTCATGCTCCCTGCCGGCTTCGGGGATGCAGAGGTCGAAATTCCTGTTCACACATTCTTGGCACCAGTGAAAAAGCAGCTACAGTTCTAGCTCACCGTGCATTGCTCGTACTCACAGCTTAAACACTGCCTTCTACTCAAAAGAACGAAGATTAAATGTCAGGAATTCACAGTTTTTATTCTCTTTCTTATGCCCACCCATCTTCCCCTGCCATCGATGTCAATGACTCAAAGTCCTCGCTGTACAGTCGCCTTTTGCCCGTGTGGTACTCAAAGGGTTAACAAACCGTGGCCTCTTGGACAGATAAGACATAAGCTCATTCACCAGTAGGAACGCGTGGACGGTTGTTATTACAGAACACCTTAGGGTTTCTTGTAGCGATTCTTTGGGGTTTCACCGCAGCCGGTGACGTCGCAGGAGAGAACGTTGGGCTTCTTCCCCAGGCCGATGCTTCCCAAGAGATCGGGAAGCTCCCGGGTGATGGCCTTCTCGATCTTCTCAAGGAAACACCCTCCCATGTAAGAACACTGCTGAGACAGCAGCTTAAAACTGGTGATGGGGTTGATGCCAAAGAAGTCCTTGTACGCCTCGCGGTTGGGGAGGTCGAATTTGCTGACATTGGTCTTTGCCAGGATGGACTTAAAGATAAAGAACTTGTCAGGATCTTCCACAATGTCCCTGAACACCAGTTCCCCATCGCTAAAGAAGGTCATTTTGTCCTTGTAGGTCTGTAGATAGCGATCGACCAACAGGGCGTGGATGCGCACGCGGATGGCGTGTTGGCGGATGAAGGCTATCTTGTTCTCCATCCTGTTCTCGATCACCTGGTTGAGATCTTCCAGGAGCGATATCTCTTCTTTGAGGAACAGGTCCTTGTGGGTATCGGGGTGGTACTCGTGAGGCCAGAAGGAGCTGACGTACACCCTGGGTGGCTCCGTGACGTTGATGAGAGGGGCCAGGCTCCAGAATAAGGCACCGTAGACTCTCATGAGCTCCTGGGTGGCCAGGCTGTCGGCTTTGTTCAGGATGATTCGGATCTGAGACTCACGGCCCTTCAGCTGGCGAAACAGCATCTCCAGCTCCAAGCCCACATCCAGCTTCGTGGGGTCAAAGACAACGAAGATGAGGTCAGCTCTGTCGATGAACCACTGGCACACGTCGTTGAACGGGTAACCTTGAGGAGAAGAAACAGAGAAATCCAGCAGAAACGGCCAACATGGGATGACTCCCTTCAGCTCAAGGGATAGATAAACCTCGAGCCTGCTGTGTCTCACACCCTGTCTGGGTAGAATCATAGAATCATAGAACAACCAGGTTGGAAGAGACCCATCGGATCTTCTAGTCCAACCATTCCTATCAAACACTAAACCAAGTCCCTCAAGACCTCATCCACCCGTCCCTTAAACACCTCCAGGGAAGGTGAATCAACCCCCTCCCTGGGCAGCCTATTCCAATGCCCAATGACCCTTTCCATGAAAAACTTCCTCCTAATCTCCAGCCTAAATCTCCCCTGGCGGAACTTGAGGCCATTCCCTCTTGTCCTGTCCCCTGTCCCTTGGGAGAAGAGCCCAGCTCCCTCCTCTCTACAACCTCCCTTCAGGTAGTTGTAGAGAGTAATGAGGTCTCCTCTCAGCCTCCTCTTCTCCAGGATAAACACCCCCAGCTCTCTCAGCCGCTCCTCATAGGGCCTGTTCTCCAGCCCCTTCACCAGCTTCGTCGCTCTTCTCTGGACTCTCTCCAGAGCCTCAAGGACAAGGTGTGAGACACAGTGGACTTCCCATGCTGCCTAGAACCTGTTTCTCATGTGCTAAAAACACTTCAGTATTTCTTGGCGTGAAAACCCATCCCTGTGTGTCTGGGCCTGTGACTACATGTTTCCCTCAGCATCACCTCCAAATCTTCTTCCTCCCTGTTGCCAACCACACATTCCTGCTGCTCCTGTGAGAAGATATCGGCCACATCACTTTCCTCGGTGAGCACCACGTGGGTCGAGAAGCCCAGCTAATCCATCCTGGAGTCCCAGGGGATGGATCAGTGCTTCTCTGGGTCCTGCTGCAGCACCAGCCACTGGCAAAACCAGGCTCCAAGGGTGACAAGCAGGGTGTTAAATGCTGAGCCGAGGCAGACAATCAACGGCCCAAGGAGTCCCCAGGAAACACCTTGCTGAAATACCTCGATGTTGCACCTCCAAGCAGCAGAAACGGCTGCTCTAGCTGATGACGATCGGTTATGTTCCCCAGGCCTCACCTGTTGCTGCAGAAAAACATCCCCTACCCCTCCGGTGTGAGACCTGTTTTGTAACCTAAAGCTCTTCCACATTGTCCTCCAACCATTTTGTTGTCTAATATCATTGAAGTATCTTTTTTTTTTTCCCAAGTCCCTTAGATAAACCCAGTAAACCCCTACCTCGTTCTTGCTGCTTGCGGTTCTCAATGATGCCCGGTGTATCCACGAAGGTAACTCGCTCCAGCAGCTTGTGGGGCACCTCAATCCCTATCAGCTTCTCCAAGAAGTTCTGCCCAAACTTCTCCAGGGGTGAGAAGGAGCGGGAGCTGTCGGCAGCCATCACGATGCCCTCGATGGTCTTCAGCTTGGGGCCGTGCATGATGACGGTGAATTCGGAGGTGGTAGGTTCCGCCCCTGCCCAGCAATGAGAGGAGCAGCAGAGCTGTGAAATCCGTGTAATGGACATGACGGGGCTGGCCTGGGACTAGCCGGGGAGCTCAGGAGCATCGCTCGCTTGCCAAGAGAGGTTGGGGGAAAGGCAAGCTGTGGGGCCATGAAATTCTTGCTAAACTTCTTGAAAATGTCAGCAGGGCTGTCTTCTGCCAGGACTTGTGAGGAACAGGTCTTATGAGGAGCGGCTGAGAGAGCTGGGGGTGTTTAGCCTGGAGAAGAGGAGGCTGAGGGGAGACCTCATTGCTCTTTATAACTACCTGAAGGAGGTTGTGGAGAGGAGGGAGCTGGGCTCTTCTCCCAAATGACAGGGGACAGGATGAGAGGGAATGGCCTCAAGCTGCACCAGGGGAGGTTCAGGCTGAACATTAGGAAAAAATATTTCACAGAAAGGGTCATTGGGCAGTGTCAGAGTCTGCCCAGGGAGGGGGTTGAGTCACCTTCCCTGGAGGGATTTAAGGCACAAGTGGATGAGGTGCTGAGGGACATGGGTTAGTGCTTGATGGGAATGGTTGGACTCGATGATCCGATGGGTCTTTTCCAACCTGGTGATTCTGTGATTCTATGACTGGTTGTTCTGGAAGCAGCCTGGCTGCGTAAGGCACCCTGGAGGATGTTGTCCTAGAGGTTCTGATGACCCAGAGCTGGCTGCAGACATCTGCCCTCAGCTGTGAGATGACAACTGTGGGAGCAGGGAGGAAGGAAGGGGAAAGGCTTTGCTCCTGGGAGAGCGAATTAATTGGCTCCACATGAGAAGGGAAGGGGGGAAAACAAGAGCAAGTTGGCCTTGTGATGTGACCACTGCTCTTGTAGCTGGGATTGAAGGCAACCAATGACAGGACCCAAGGGAATGGCAGGAAGATGCCAGGGGAGGGTTAGAATCATAGAATCATAGAATCACCAGGTTGGAAGTGACCCACCGGATCATTGATTCTAACCGTTCCTAACAAGCACTAAACCATGTCCCTCAGCACCTCATCCACCTGTGCCTTAAACACCTCCAGGGAAGGTGAATCAACCCTTTCCCTGGGCAGCCTCTGCCAGTGCCCAGTCACCCTTTCTGTGAAAAACTTCCTTCTAATGTCCATCCTGAACCTCCCCTGGTGGAGCTTGAGGCCATTCCCTCTTGTCCTGTCCCCTGTCACTTGGGAGAAGAGTCCAGCTCCCTCCTCTCTACAACCTCCGCTCAGGTAGTTGTAGAGAGCAATGAGATCTCCCCTCAGCCTCCACTTCTCCAGCATAAACACCCCCAGCTCTCTCAGATGTTCCTCATCAGGCCTCTTCTCCAGCCCCTTCACCAGCTTCCTTGCTGTTCTCTGGACTTGCTCCAGAGCCTCAATATCCTTCTTGTGCTGAGGGGCCCACAACTGAACACAGGATTCGAGAAGCAGTCTCACCAGTGCTGAGTCCAGAGGGAGAATCACCTCCCTGGCCCTGCTGGTCACACCGTTTCTGATGCAAGCCAGGATGCCATTGGCCTTAGGTTGGATATTAGGAAGAAATTCTTCCCGCAGAGGGTGGTGGAGCACTGGAAGAGCTCCCCAGGGAAGCAGTGACAGCACTGAGCTTGACAATATTCCAGAAGCACTTGGGCATGGTGTGACTGTTGGGGTTGTCCTGTGCAGGGACAGGAGTAGGACTTGATGATCCCTTCCAGCTCAGGACGTTCTGTGATTCTATAAGGCAGTGAGCCCCATGCTCCGGGATGGAGAGGCTGCAGGGAGAGATGCCCTCCTGCCCCCTGGGGAGGGTGGACATGCCCTGGGCCATAGTGAGGAACGTCTCTCACAGCCAGGCAGCACAGACTAAATCACAACCTCCCTGATGTCGCGAGGGGGATTGAGGTGATGCAGCTGGAAATCACTGACCACACGGATACAGAAATGCAGGTGCCCGGTTGCCCTCAGCAGAGCAGGGAAAGAGCAGTAAGTGTGGTACCTGTGTAGAGCTGGTAGGGAGTGTCGTCCAGCCCGAGGAGGTAGTTTATCATAGAGGATTTGCCGACGCTCCACGGTCCCAGGAATAGCACCATGGGCTTGGAAGTGATCTCCCCATCTGCAGAGAGGGGAAATAACAAGAGGAAGTGAAGAAACAATAGCCGTCGCTGCGGCGTGATTAACTCCTGGCTGTAACGAGCATCCCATCTGAGCGGCACGGCGATGCTGCTGGGGAAACAGCCACCCTTTTGGTGCCACCATCCACCCTTCTGGGGCCACCAATCACCCTTCTGGGGCCACCAGCCATTCTCGAGCCAAGGCATCACCCAGCGACAGGCCCTGGTGCCAGCAAGAGCAGGACAGCACCATGTTCTGCAGGAAACCCCACCTCACTGCAGCAAGAGTGAACCTTGTCTGATTTTCTCTGAGGTTTGGCTTTTCTTAGACTAGGGGAGGACTTGAAGGTCCTCTGAACCTTGTCTCGGTTAGGTTCTGGTGTCATGAAAGTGAGTTTAGGGCTGGCTGTTGTCTGAAGGCAGCCGCCGCAAGCACAGGGCAAGCGAAGGAGGTGGCCATGCTGCAACCAGGCAAACGCCTCGTGCAAAGGGAGCTGGCATCGCTGGAGGAGATATGCTTCGGCGCAGTGCTTGGGAAGTGCAGCGTGAGCCTTGGGCTGTCTCCTTGCATTGCATGTCCACTAGACCCTTGCAGGGATCTCCCGCTGAGTCGTGGCTCAAGCGAAGGGGCCCTGACTACACCTGGGTTGGGCATGAGGCTCCATCTGGGCATGGGCATGGGCAGGCTGAGCAAGTGACTCTAGATTTAGGGAAAGGCAGAGGGAGGAAGAACTACAGTCCCCATCCCACACTCTTCAAGTCCTGGAGTTTGCTGAGGGGTTCAAAGAGACTGGTGATGGGCCTGGAAGGACCTGTCCCCGTGCCACATGATCGTGGGAGCATGGAGGTCCCTGGACACACACTGCTCGACCAGGACTTGTGCGGTCAGCCTGTGCCCACGCTGCTCAACCTCTCAGCCCCCAGGACACTGGGCAAGTGGCCAGCAGAGCCAGAGTAGCCCCTGGACCATGCCAGCCCCCAAGCCATGCCCAGGACAACTGGGAGCCTGCTAGTGAGCTCGAGCCCAAGTCAGGCCAGAAATGGAAGTTAAAACTGGATGAGTGAGTTCCTGCTCGTGGGAACATTCCCCATCCCTGTTTGTGTAGCAGAGCTGCTGTGGCCAGACAAATCTGAGCAGGAAACAGTGTTGGGAAAGCCGTGGTGGAAGATGGCAGAGAGCAGAGCAAGCGGCAGTCGCCCTGCCAGGGCATCACCAGGCACAGCCTCGGGGCATCTGCTGCAGGTGCCAGCAGGGACTCGCTTCCCCATCCCTGGCAACGGGGCTTGTGCACTGTACCCTCAGCCCCATCCTGTGCTCAGCATGGGACAGGGTCTATCCCATGGCTACCAGATGAAGTCCAACCAGGGGAGAGTCTGGATGCTACTGTAGGAGCTGGGAGATGCTGTCCCTCAGCCAGAGCTGAGCCTTTCCCCGTGGTCCAGGGTGAGGAGATGCCCTTGGGGAGCCCATGCTGCCCTTTGGCCCAAGTCCGAAGGCAGAGCTGCTTTCCCTGCAGTGACTGAGAGACCCTGATGACACAGGAGCCAGCAGTTTTCCAGCAAGCTGGGGTCCAGTCTCCAAAGTGAGGTGAGCTGCAAAGCCCACATGGTGCTGAGCTCTCGAGGTTGCCAGAGGGCACAGCACCCAACCCAGGCAGCCACAGTGGCAGGACTCGGGCAGAGCGTGCCAGCCTCCTCCCACCTGCATCTGCCCATCACAGAGCCACCGTGTCACCACTGGGGAAGGGAATGCACTGGAGTATCTCTCAATTGTGCAGGTCAACCCTCCTTCCCAAAGCAGGGCGGCTGCATCCAAACCCCCTGCCTGCTGCTCTTCCCTGTCTGCAAGAGCTGCAGGGATGCAGTGTCACATAGGACAAAAACAAATGTCGAAACCTCTGACTTTTTTTCTTAATCATTCCTCTGTACCACTCCATCGCTGCTGCTCTGTTCTCTTGCTGGCTTTAATTGGGTTTTGGATGATGATGGTGATGATGATGATGATGATTATTCCCTGTGATGTTGTGCCAAAGGCTCGAGGCGGGTCCCCGCGAGTTCTTTCATAACGTGTTCTAGGCCAGGCGTGGCTGTGTGAACACAGGCAGCCCGCGTGCCCCGGCTCCGCTGCACATCCCCACCTCTGCCCCACCGTGCCAAGGCAGGTAGAGACACAGGCAGCCCCCTCGACAGGTCACTGACAGCTCCTCGAGCCCATCTTTACCCTTCGCTTTGGAAACAGGGTGCTGGCACCCCAAGGGCTTTGCAGGCAGTGCCAGCACAGGATCCTCACAGGCGTCTGGGTAGCACAGCAGCTCCAAGGATGTGAGGCCATGCATAGAATCATAGAATCACCAGGTTGGAAGAGACCCACCAGATCATAGAGTCCAACCATTGCTTTCAAACACTAAACCATGTCCCTCAGCACCTCATCCACCTGTCCCTTAAACTCCTCCAGGGAAGGTGATCCAACCCTCTCCCTGGGCAGCCTGTTCCAATGCCCAATGGCCCTTTCCATGAAAAATTTTTTCCTAATGTCCAGTCTGAACTTCCCCTGGTGGAGCCTGAGGCCATTCCCTCTCGTCCTGTCCCCTGTCCTTTGGCAGAAGAGGCCATAGCCCTCCTCTCCGCAACCTCCTTTCAGGGAGTTATAGAGAGCAATGAGTTTTTCTTTAATACAAACCAAATAACGATTTTGCCTTCTTTCTTATGGTAGCTGTAGAAGAGAGAGGAATCACTAGGTTGGAAAGGACCCACCGGGTCATCGAGTTCAACCATTCCCATCAATCACTAAACCATGTCCCTCAGCACCTCATCCACTCGTGCCTTAAACCCCTCCAGGGAAGGTGACTCAACCACCTCCCTGGGCAGCCTCTGCACAACGACCCTTTCTGTGAAATTTTTTTCCTAATGTCCAGCCTAAACCTCCCCTTGTGGAGCTTGAGGCCATTCCCTCTCGTCCTGTCCCCTGGCACTTGGGAGAAGAGCCCAGCTCCCTCCTCTCCACAACCTCCTTTCAGGTAGTTATAGAGAGCAATGAGGTCTCCCCTCAGCCTCCTCTTCTCCAGGCTAAACAACCCTCCCTACAGGGAGCAGGGAGCTTCTCCCACCCACGGGGATGCTGTCCTGGCATCTGTCCCTGCTACACCCCTCTGCAATGCCTGTTCAGCACAGATTTGGGTCACCTTGATGGTCTGGCTAGGGGAAAAGAGCCAGTCCTTGGTGGCTGCAGAGCAGGGCTGGCAGCAGCTCCATCTCAGCAGCTCTCTCCAGCCACCCTGTGGCTGCTCGCTCCCAGCCTGCCTCCCTCCCAGCTCACGCTTAGCCAGGCTCAAGCTCATCCCAGTTCAGCCTGGCATGGGCTGGACGCGCACCCAGGAGCGCTGGCACACTGAAGCATCATCAGGTTCTGCCTGCGAGCAGGACATTCCTCAAACCTTGCTCCCCTTCATCCATGGTCCTGCCTAAAATGCAGGAGCTTAAAACGGCTTCTCCAAGGTGCCGCTTTGCAGGGTGGAGAGCATGATGCCATCTGGCAAAGCACCTGGAAAACAAGGCCAGGAGGGTCATGGCTCTCTCCACAGAGCCCGAATTTGTCTTGAATAGTTCAAGTCTAGGGCAGGAGCAATTTAGGTGCCCCATAAGTTTTTTTTTTAACTCTAGGGCAGTGGCTTTCTGGGAGGTTTTCCCACATTGCTTGCATCACCACTTGGCTGGGAGCACTGCTGCTCTGGGACTAGGATTAACCCTGGGCTGGGGCTTCACCCTCCTTGTGCCCAAGCCCAGTAGAAGTGCCCAGTGTCACCTCCCTCTGTGCAAGCCTGTCCCAAGGATGCTAAGCAAAGCGAGGACACAGCAAAACCTCCTTCCTCTCCCGGCTCAGGCTGAGCCAAGGACAAGGAGCTCTTGGACTCAAACCACCCAGAAAGCCTAAAACACCTGAGGATTCTGTCTCCACAATGCCCACCCCTGTATCCCTGCCCATGGCGATGCCATTCACCTGCCCTTAGAGGGCTGGCCAACTCGCTCCTGAAGCTTCCCAAGCCATGAGTGCCCACATGGCTACTGTGCCCACACGGCTAGTGTGCCCACGGACAGAGGGACAAGCCACATGTGGCTGCAGACCGTGCCTGCTTCCTCGTCGTGCTCCCACACAGGCAGCATGTGCGTGTGCCTGCAGCTAGAGATACAGATAAGACTGCTATCGAAATAGGCTATTTATATCTGCAAAACCTCTCATGCCGGCATGACGGGGAGCCAGAAGCCCTCCAGGCGCTGGCAGGGATCCGCTGTGTCCAGGGATGGGGTGTGGAGGAGCCCGTCCGAGCAGGATCCTGCAGAAGGGGCCATGGGGTAGGACACGAGGGCTCTAAGATGGGATTTCCCTGCCCTGTATCACAGCAGGGATATTGTCCCCGTGGCCCAGCACTTGAACCCAGCGAAAGGGTTGGGTGCTGCCTGGCGCTTCTTGGCCCATCTCCTGCTTCTCCTGGGGGGACCTGGCAGCTCACCCTGAGTGGGATAGGAAGGGAGGGGAGCCAGGTCTGGCTCCCAAGGGGCTGGGGCCACCGCGCAGGGGCCAGCCTGTGTTCCTGGGACAGCTGCTGCAGGCTCATCGGCTTAAACTGCAGCCAGAGGGGATCAAGGGTGGACATATGGGACGTGCTGACGTGTTGAGGGTGAAGGGTGGGAAGAGTTCTCCTGCAGGGTGGACTATCTGCTGGGCTCCTCTGCTTCATGCCACAGGAGGAAGATGGACCCACAGGTCCATCACAAACGCTTTTCAACTATTGCTAGTGGAATATTAATCATAGAATCACTAGGTTGGAAAAGACCCACCGGATCATCTACTCCAACTATTCCCATCAATCACTAAACCATGTCACTCAGCACCTCAGCCACGTGTCCCTTAAACACCTCCAGGGAAGCTGAATCAACCCAATCCCTGGGCAGCCTCTGCCACTCCCCAGTGACCCTTTCCATGAAATATTTTTTATTGGTGTTCAGCCTAAACCTCCCCTGGTGGAGCTTGAGGCCATTCCCTCTCGTCCTGTCCCCTGTCACTCAGGAGAAGAGCCCAGCTCCATCCTCTCCACAACCTCCTTTCAGGTAGTTGTAGGGAGCAATATGCAGCCTCTTGAGTCTTAACCCTAGAGAGAGCATGAGGTGTCAAAGCCTGGGTGAGGTGGGGATGCAGGGAGCCAGGCCTGGGACAGGCAACGCAGCAGCACATGTGCCGAGCTCCAGTAGCACTGGGGACATGAGCTCCAGTGGGTGCTGTGGGACACCGAGAACTGGAGAACCCTCAGTGCCTGGGAAGCATGGCCCTGGTTGGGGCAGGTGAATAGGAAAGCTGGAGGCCAGCGAGGAGCTCGGGCAGCGCCGGCAGCATGCAGGTAGCAGGCAGTTATACCAACCTGTGTTGGAACCCAGGGTACGTCCAGGGTAAGCTGTTAGCGGGGGACACGAGGAGAGAGAAAAGGTACCGTGAGTCAAAGGAGGGAGGCAGCTGCCTGGGTTTGCCCCAGGCTGAGGAGGGAGCTGAAGACTGGCCCTGGCTTCCTCGCGGGAAGGACATGCCAGCGACGGCCGCGTTCCCAGTGGGAGAGAAGGAGTTATAGCCTTTGAGCAAGGAGACCCACAGCTCCCAGAACAAGCGCTAAACCCCAGCCTGCCCTGCACACCAAGGATGTGGCTTGGGGGAGCACTACTGAGTCTGAGATTGCACCCCAACCCTCTTAGAGGAGTTATTGCTTTCCCCGGCAACATTCACCGAGCAAACGGAGCCCAACAAGCCGTGGTTAGCAGAGCAACCAACCCCAACAAGCATCCTGGCCACCCCTGTGGTGTGGCCACCCACGTCCAGCCCTAGTGTGGCTGGCGTTGGCAACCGGGAGGTCATTCCCTACCCAGGGACACTTGCTAACTGGCGCATAATTAGGGTCACCAGCATGCACCGTGACCTGGTGCGACTTCACAGCAAGCTTCCCATCCCCAGACAGCTAGAGCCCCTCAGCCCTGAGCCAGGGATGGTCCCCAAGGGTGGCAGGCAGGCAGCCCCAGCCGGAGCGCATCCGCATCCCCACGGGATGGCGGAGCAGGGAGGCAGGAGGGTGGCAGGCAGGGAAAAGGAGATGGCACCTGCCAGGCTGGAAGCAGAGGGAGTGAGGGGAGTTTTCTGGGATGTGCCTTGACAATTCAGAGTCTTAGGTTGCTGCTCGCAGCCACAGCCCCCCCGGGGATGGGTGACACTCAATTACATGTGTGTTTTTGGGAGCTGCAGGGAGCAGAGGGGCTCCTTGGATTACACCGGCTGGTGCACGCGAGCGGAGACAAAATGGAGGGCGGCCGCGTAATGGAGGGGCGAAGGTGCTTGCGACGGCACCCCTCTAGATTGGTTTACACCTCCAAAGGTCACACATATTCCATGACAGGCCTGTCCCGCTGCTCTCCCAGCTGTCCTGCTGCTCCCAGCCAGCTGAGCCAGCAGCTCTGCGCCCTCCAGCCTCCCCCCTGCCGTACCGGGTGGGCACAGGGGGAGAGCTTGGGGCATCTCTCAGCTTGCAGGGGCATCTCTCATCTTGCAGGGGAATCTCTCAGCTTGCAGGGGCAACACCGATGCCATAAACTCGCTCAAGACATGGGCACCAGCCAGAGGGAGCAGATGAGAAATCTCCCTCATGCCCTCACCTGCCTTGCAAGGCCAGGAGGGTTCGCTAGGCCAACCCTCTAGCTACTTCGCAGGTTTCTCTCATTATGCTGTCAATGAGGGAGTAGGAAAAGCTGGGTCTGTGGGTGTTAAAGGTAAACTGCTGGGCTTTAGGCCTCCAGGAAGGAACTGTGTGTGCTAGAATGTCGTTGGAGTGTCAGGCATGCTTCAAGGAGCTCGGTGACAGGAGAAATATTGCTGAGGACAGCATGGTGAGGGTTTCTCGTGGCTGAGCCGAGGGCTGCAGGTAGTGCAGCATCTGTGGGCTTATTCCTTAGAGAATAGGGAATCTGTTCCTTAGAGAATTCCTTAGAGAATAGGGAATCTGTTCCTTAGAGAATAACAGGGAATCTGTTCCTCTGGGGAATCTGAAACCTCTGTTCCTTAGAGGTTAGTTTCTCCTTAGAGAAACTCTGAGATTGCACCTGCCCTGCTGAGGGTGCCGTGTAGGGCACAACAGGGTGTGCTGGACACTCACATCGGTGGCAAATCAGTCTGAAGGGTGATTGTTCCTCATGGTGAAGAGGAATAGACTGCAGAGTGTTGTGAGATGAGGCTACTGGGAACACTGGGGTGTGCTGTTTGTGGCGAGTCCTGCTCAAGAGCTGAGTTTCGGAGGGGCCTTGCTTTGGGAAAACACAAAGGTTTCCTCTGGAGCTGGGAAGAAGGAAGCCAGCAGGGTCCTGAGAAGCGTTTGCTCCCTCTTGAAATGGAGCAGGGAGGTGGCGGCTTGGGTAGGGTGGGATGCCCTGAGCAAGGATATGGGAAGGGCACTGGGAACCAAGGCTGGGGGCTCCGTCTCTGGCAAAAGTTAGAGGCTGAGACCTCACCAGCTGCCTCTCTAACCCCAAATATTCCCCTAAACAGTGTCCTGGGATGAGCTGACAGTAAATGGTGATGCTTGCGCTGCCACCAACACAGACCAAAGCAGCTTGGAGAGAAGAATTGGAGACAGCTGCTGAAGAGGCTGTGGGGATGTGCAGCAAGATGGGACCACAGCTCGTGGTGCTTCTTCACCAGACATGTGGCAGCGAGAGGGGACAGGCCAGCCCCCTGGGTGGGTGACAGAGCAGCTGTGGGGTGAGGGGCTGTGGGACACCCCTCCAGTTCTGGCTGCAGCAGGACCTGGTGGTGAGACCCTCCCAGGAGCTCTCCCGCGCAGCAAGAGGATCCTGGCCCCTGGGGCCAGGTGGCAGCTCAAAGCAAGACAGGCAATAGAGGCACAGTCTGTGTTTCGTGAGACCTACAAATGCCCCTCCAGATGCCCTGGGGGTGGTGGATGGCATCAAGAGGATGAGGGCTGCAGCCCTGTCGCTACCATCTAGGTCCCCTGTGCTCCCTGTGAGCTGGTGATGGGCTGGTTGGGCACAGAGATATCCAAAGCCTGCTTATAAAATGTCTAACGCTAGTTTAGGAGCTGCGTTTGGGTTGCAGTGAGAGAGGCTATTAAACAGGAGTTCTGCTCTAAGGGGATGTGTCCCAGGGGATTGCCCAGATGAACGTGGCTGATGAACATGTCCGGCTGCTGAAGGAAGGTCTGTGCAAAGGGGATACCTGGGTCCAGCCTCACCAGGAGGAAGAGCATGGCTCTAGGGCACGTGAGCCCTGGGAATTTGGGGACAAGGACGGCACCTGGCAGGAGGTTGGTGTGGTCATGCAGCCCTGGGACACAGGCAGCAGGGACTCCAGCGTCCCCTGCCCAACTGAGGCATAGGGGGTGTCTGTCCCTGCCTCGGGACAGGGCTTGAGTAGGGGCTCGCGGGAAAGTTCCTCTGGTGAACTTGGGCCTGAGCCATCTGTGCTTGGAATACGAAGCCGCTTGCGTTATACAGGTCACAAGAACTTCCTGCGGTTTGTGAACACAGGGGCCAGGGCTGCCCTTTCTTCTGGAGGGACACGTGTACTGCTGGGGCTCGGCCCAAGCCAACGCCTGTGGCCACGGGGACTTGCTCACCTGATCCAATGGGGCTGGAAGTGCCAAGGGGTGGAAACTCGAACTGCCGGGTTGAATGAAGGCTGCCAGGCTTGAGGGATACCCTGCCCATATGTGTCCCATAATGAGCAGGAAGGATGACAGCCCCAGCCACCCCCAGGAGCCTCCTCCCCAGCCTTAGGAGGTCCTAAGCTTCCCTGCCAAGCCTATCTTTTTGGGTCATGATCTCTGCTTGGCAGGGGGACAGGGCATTGATGTTGAGCAGGTGGAGGACCTGAAGCAGGCAGGGGTCAGCGCGCAGGCTACGCAGATGGTCCTGACAGCAGATGGGCTGAGGCAGATGCAAGAATGCCTGCCGCTGGGTTCACTAGGGCATGTCCTTTAAGCCCAGCATGCTCGTGACCTTCTTGGGAAGCTGCAGAGGAAGACACACTGTCCAACCCTTTCCATGATCCGCACAGTTATCTGCATCCCAATTACCTGATGGTGGTGGAGACCCCTGTGCCTGTGGCATTACCTGTGATTTCGTGCTGCCTCAGTTCGTTGTATCTGTAGGATTGCTCCAGGGGCTTGATGGAGGAGTGGTAGATCTTCCTCAGCCTCTGCAGTACTCCTGCAGGGGCAGAAACATGCAGACAGGTGAAAAGCGAACCCCTGCACCCTGGTTGGATCGCTCTTAGGTGAGCTGCTGGGCATTCTTGAGGGTGACTGGGCCCCTCACCACAAGAAGGATGTTGAGGCTCTGGAGCAAGTCCAGAGAAGGGCGACGAGGCTGGTGAAGGAGTTGGAGAACAGAACCTATGAGGAATGGCTGAGAGAGCTGGGGGTGTTTAGCCTGGAGAAGAGGAGGCTGAGAGGAGACCTCATTGCTCTCTACAACTACCTGAAGGGAGGTTGTAGAGAGGAGGGAGCTGGGCTCTTCTCCCAAGTGACAGGGGACAGGACAAGAGGGAACGGCCTCAAGCTCCACCAGGGGAGACTTAGCCTGGAGATTAGGAGGAAGTTTTTCGTGGAAAGGGTCATTGGGCATTGGAATAGGCTGCCCAGGAAGGGGGTTGATTCCCCTTCCCTGGAGGTGTTTAAGGGACGGGTGGATGAGGTCTTGAGGGACTTGGTTTAGCGTCTGATAGGAATGGTTGGACTAGAAGATCCGATGGGTCCCTTCCAACCTGGTTGTTCTATGATTCTATGACTGGGCTGGGGATCAAGAGACCTGGCCAAGATTTCAGCTGCAAGCCAAGCTGTGAGCCAGTCATTCGTTTAGATACCCCTCCCTGTGAGCGTTTCCTGCTGGTCACTGTCCCCATCTGCTGCTGGTCTTGCATGCGCCAGCACGTGATGGAAGGAACCTCTCTTATTAATGCTGCTACTGCCTTGACGTGCACTCAACACCCATGATCCCAAAAGCTCCCCACTGCAGCACCAGGGATCCATGGCATGGCCCCTATGCTGCTGGCTAGAAATAAAAAAGGAGCTCATTCCACAGCTTTTAGTAATTTCTCACCTGTCCAGCCTGCCCATGGGGCCCGCAGAAGAAATCCTTATAATGGCAAATCCCAATAACTGATTGGAATAAAAATCCAAACCCTTTATTAAAGGGCCAGGAAAGCCTTTAATAAAAAGGCTGCCTGTGGGAGAGCCAGGAGGGCACACTGGGGCAGGAGAGATGGCCTACAACCCCCTGAGCCGCACTCTTGCCAAGCTCCCTCCCTGCCTCAGAAGCAGCAGCGCAGCTCCTCGCCCAGCCCCAGCGTCTCCATCTAGGATCTGCTTAACCTGAGGTCTCCCCTGGGACTCCCACCATGGTTAACCACCAGTGTGGCCACCTCGGGAACCCAACTGGGTGCCGAGTGCCACCTCCTCACCTCACTCCCCATCACAGTGAATCATAGAATCATAGAATCACCAGGTTGGAAGAGACCCACCAGATCATCGAGTCCACCCATTCCCATCAAACACTAAACCATGTCCCTCAGCACCTCATCCACCCGTGCCTTAAACACCTCCAGGGAAGGTGAATCAACCTCCTCCCTGGGCAGCCTATTCCAATGCCCAATGACCCTTTCTGTGAAATATTTTTTCCTAATGTCGAGCCTGAATCTCTCCTGATGGAGTTTGAGGCCATTCCCTCTTGTTCTGTCCCCTGTCCCTTGGGAGAAGAACCCAGCTCCCTCCTCTCTACAACCTCTGCTCAGGTAGTTGCAGAGAGCAATGAGGTCTCCCCTCAACCTCCTCTTCTCCAGGATAAATACCCCCAGCTCTCTCAGCCGTTCCTCATCAGGCCTGTTCTCCAGCCCCTTCCCCAGCCTCGTTGCTCTTCTCTGGACTCACTCCAGAACCTCAACATCCTTCTTGTGGCGAGGGGCCCACAACTGAACACAGGATTCGAGGAGCAAATTAGAAGTTGCCCTGTGTTTCTCTGAGGAGCAGCCTGGCCCTGCTGAAGCTGATTCACCATCTGAATTTTCCACTCTCTCTACCCACCTAATTCTTGTACTCCCTTGGGGCTTCCTTTAACATACCTAAAGTGTGTTACCCCAAGAGCAGCGAAAGGGCTGTTATTGACCATACGGTGTTGCCGGGATTAGGAGAACTAAGGTTCAAACTGAAACGCTCTAGGGGAGGGCAACCCCATCTGTGCTTTCAGTGCAGCAGAATGGTGAGGAGGCTGTCCTGCAGCCACAGCACAGACTGAAAAAGCAAGGAAGACATGACTTGGTGCCACCCAGCCCTCCTCACCTGAGAAATCATCGGCAGGTTTCTCTTCGTTCAGCTTGAGGGTGTTCTCCAAGTGGGACCGGTCACGCTTGGTCGGCTCGGTGGTATCTTCAACCTCTTCTAGAGGAGAAAAGCAAGGAGATTTGTTACTACTGGAGCCAGGGGGAATCCACACAGGCACTCACACAAGCTGCTGCCAAGGAAAGGACATGGGGGAGCACACCCCAAGCTTTTGGACCCACCAGCTGCCCCAGCAACCACCGTTGCCTTTGCTTTCTCTTTCCAAAGGCTCCCGGAGGCTCAGCAGAGGTTGCCGGGGCTGTGACTGCCACGAGAAGCATTGTAGGCAACTGCTCAGCTCTGGCAAGAGAAGCATGCCACGTCCTCCTGGGGAAGAGCAGGCTGGCCGCTTGCAGGGAATGCGAGGGATGTGCCTGGAAGGGGCTCCAGGGCTGGGGCGCAGCGCGAACTCTCGTGGCACCTGCTGCCCAGTGGGGCCCCTGCCTGCCGTGGCACCTCCCCGGCAGCTGCAGCTCTCCCTCCCTGTCCATTCCCCCTAGGAACTGTGCGTCGAGCCACGGACGTGAGGACGTGTGAAGCTAGGGTTCACTCTTGGAGACCAGCCAGCCTGAGCCATCCCAGCTGCCTTGACTTTGCCACTGGGGTCGTTCTGTCCTGCTTCTCCTACCTCTACCCCTCTACCAGGCTGGAGCCTTCAGCATGGGGCTCCAGCTCTGTTCCAGGCCCTGGGAGCATGAAGTAGCAGCCTCCACCTTGGCTAAGCATGCTGGTGTCCCCAAGACGTGGAGACAGAGGTGTCCTTGCCTTGGAGACGCTGGCACAACAAGAGCCCCAAGCAGCTCCAAGTTCTTTCTGAGCCTGGGAGCTGGACTGGGCTTCAGTGGGGGTTTAGGGACAGGACTGGGGACAGATGTGAGCTGGCTGACTGGGCCAAGCAGGGCACTGCCAAGCCCCAAGAACGTATTGAGTGTCTACCAGGTGTTCGGCTGAGGAAGACCTTTTGACTTGCCAAGTAAAGCCACAGAGACCAAACTGGGTTTCCCTTTAGCACAAATGGGAGCTTTTTGAACTGGGGCCGTATGGATGGAAGCATAAAAAGTCTCAGTTGGGTCTGAAGGTCACTGCCCAACGTGTGGGCCACAGTCCACAAGCGTTTCTAGGAAATCGTGGTAGGGGGTCCCTTTTCTTTAGCTGGCTTTTCACTGACCAGATGTGGCCAGAGCTGGTGTTTCGGCAACTTATCAGTCTGAATTATCTCTTCACACCTTCCCTACTAGGCAAGGGCTGGTGCACAACAGATCATAGAATCAATCATAGAACAACCAGGTTGGAAGGGACCCAGCGGATCTTCTAGTCCAACCATTCCTATCAAACGCTAAGATCCACCGTGCAGCAAGAGAGCCGGTGGTCTGGAGGATTCTGAGGGCGGAGGATAAAGAGCCTTTGAGAGGTCTGCAGGTGCTGAAAGGGGCACAGGGGACGAAAATCTTATCCGTGTCCACAGCTGAGGAGCAACCATGGGCTTAAAGGGGAAATGTCAGGCAGTTTTGGTGTTGCTGCGACGAGCACCCACACGGCAGGTGTCTGTGGGCTCCTGCCTGCACCCCGATGCCTGCAGCCGGTCCAGCCGTGCAGCGGTTAGAGGCAGGCACGAGAAGCACAAGCATTAGGAGAGGGCCATGCACTAGGCGCAGTTTAAGGTGCCAAGCTCGGCTCTGCCGCGGGTTGATAGTCGGTCACTCTCGCCGCTACAGCACACGACAAGACAAGACTCCAACCTATCTGTCTGTGCTGGAGCTTGGCAGTGGCTGGGTGGGCACTGCGGCTGCCTGGGCTCTTGGTCTCTGCCACCAACGGCTTGTCTACTGGGGGGTCTTCTGCTGTTGGCGGGTCTTCCACCACTGCTGGTGGGTCTTCCATTACAGTTGGTGGGTGTTCTGCTGCTGGTGGGTTTTCCACCACTGCTGGTGGGTCTTTTGTTATTGGTGGTGGGTTTTCCACCACTGCTGGTGGGTCTTCTCTTGCTGGTGGGTCTTCTCTTGCTGGTGGGTTTTCCACCGCTGCTGGTGGGTCTTCTCTTGCTGGTGGGTCTTCTCTTGCTGGTGGGTTTTCCACTGCTGCTGGTGGGTCTTCTACTGCTTTGCTGCAGGGCAGGCGACGACATTTGGTATGACCATCCCTGTCTTCTACCTTGATGGCAGCTGCTGATGGTTTTTCCACCACTGCTGCTGGTTTTTCCACCACTGCTGCTGGTTTTTCCACCACCGCTGGTGGGTCTTCTCCTGCTTTGCTGCAGGGCAGGCGACGACATTTGGTATGACCATCCCTGTCTTCTACCTTGCTGGTAGCTGCTGGTGGGTTTTCCACCACCGCTGGTGGCTTTTCCACCACCGCTGGTGGGTCTTCTCCTGCTTTGCTGCAGGGCAGGCGACGACACTTGCTATGACCATCCCTGGCCTCTACTTTGCTTGCAGCTGCTGATGGTTTTTCCACCACTGCTGCTGGTTTTTCCACCACCGCTGGTGGGTCTTCTACTGCTTTGCTGCAGGGCAGGCGACGACACTTGGTATGACCATCCCTGGCCTCTACTTTGCTGGCAGCTGCTGGTGAGTCTTGTACTGCTGGTGGGGTTTTTACTGCTGCTGGTAGGTCTTGTGCTGCTGGTGGGGTTTTTACTGCTGCTGGTGGGTCTTCTCCTGCTTTGCTACAGGGCAGGCGACGGCACTTGGCATGGCCATCCCTGTCTTCTACCTTGCTGGCAGCTGCTGGTGGGTCTTCTCTCGCTGGTGGCTTTTCCACCGCTGCTGGTGGGTCTTCTCCTGCTTTCCTGCAGGGCAGGCGACGGCACTTGGTATGGCCTCCCTTGTCCTCTCCCTCGCTGGCAGCTGCTGGTTCGTCATGGCTGGTTTTGCCTGAAGCACCAGCCACTTTCTCCTTACTCCCTTCAGCTCTGTCCTCTGGCCTTGCTGGGCTGGCTTCGTCTTCTTTAGACTCACCCTCCTTCTTGGGTTCTTCCTCCTTCTCGGGTTCTTCCTCCTTCTCGGGTTCTCCCTCCTTCTCAGGTTCTCCCTCCTTCTTGGACTCTTCCTTCTCCTCAGAATCTTTCTCAGAATCTTCTTCAGACTCTCCATGCTCATCTTCTTCAGACTCCTCCTCCTTGTCATCTTCCTCTGAGCTCTGCTCTTCCGATTCCTCTCCCTCCTCGGTGGCAGACACTGGTTCTGCCTTCTGCACCTTCTCCTCCCCACCTTGCCCTTCGTTGGCACCAGCCTCCTCACCCTCCTGGGTAGGGAAACCATCCTTTGGGCTGGGCTGGTGGTTCTCTTCACGATGTGCACCCAACACAGCCTTTTCCTCTGTACCCTGCGCCTCATCGGGCTCCTCCTGGCCCTCCTCCACAGTGCTGTCCCCTGGCCCCGGGTCCCCATTTGGGCCACCCGCTGGCTCTTCCTCCCCCTCGCCTCGTCCCTCGTCCCCAGCAGCGCCGGCTAGAGAGGTGTTGGCAAGGCTGCCATCCCGGTCCTCCTCGGGGCCGCCGTCAGCTGCCTTCTCCTCCAGCCTGGGCTCTGCAGCTGGCAAGGGGCTTTCGGCAGTGCCCGCCACATGATCCGTGCCAGGGGCACGCGGCTCTAAACGATGAGAACAGCTCGGTCAGTCTTACCCGCGCCGGCTACCGGGGCACCCGCCGGCCCCCCAACAGTGCCAGGAGGGCCCTGAGGTGGGGTCGTGGCCTTCACCGAGAGATTTAAACTCTTTCCTAAACCTTCTCTAGTCCCAGCTCAATTCTGCGGCCCTTTCGCTGGATATGAAGAGGTGGCCGAGGGGCAGAGCCGATGCTAGCAGGGGCTACGGCTGCCTGGGGCTGCGGCTGCTGCCCACCACAAAGCGTTGCAAGATGGGGGCAAAGCACCCTAAAAAATGGGAAAGGGCTGACAAAAAGCATAGCTCAGTGGGTCGCAGGCACTTGGCAGGTTAAAAGGGTCCTTCCCCAGCCCTGCCTGGGGACACCAGCACCAGCCACACGGGTGACCAGGTGAGGGGAAGGAGAAAGAGTCAAAGGGGAGGGAAGGGAAAGGAGGTCCCCGGCGTGGGACCCCCCGTTGCGCGGGCAGGAGGGCACAGGCAGGGCTCAGGAGCTATTTATTGTGAGCATCCCTTCACTAGGAAAGCATTTGCCTCACTGTGCGGCTGGCGGGGACACAATGAGTTTGTTCTGCGGCCCGGGAGAAGCCAGCCGTATTTTCCATAGGCCTCCAACTGCAGTTTAACACGAGTCCGCGGGTGCCAAAAATAAAAGATCACCGGCTATACTGTCTCCGTTACAAACAGTTGCTGCTAGTCTAAATAATCCCCCCGAAACGTCCAATGCCTGCATACCAGGGAAGCGTTTCAGAGGAAAATAATTCCTTTGTACTCCAGCTGGCAAGCAGATGCCAACCAGGGGGAAAAAAAAAAAAATGCTACCTCCACCCAGGCTGTGGGGAGGAGAGCGAGCAGCGCTGGGCACAGCCAGCTCTTCTCCTCTAGCTCCCGCCCCACAATCCTGCAGAGCACTGTCAGGGCCATGCTGGCCTCGGCAAAACCATGGATTTGGGGCTCGCTGGGCTCCATCGTGGGATTGTGTGGTGGCCAAGCATGGGAGGAGCTGAGCCAGGGGCAGCGCAGTGGCAGCCCCAGAGCACCCTGCCCACTGCGAGCCAGGGATGCTGAGCAGGTGGTGGCATCTCTGTCTGTGCCACAGCCAGTGATGCGGTAGCCAGGAGTCGAGCATCAGTGGCAGATTCATCCCAGGGATGAGCTGTGCCAGCTGCAGGTAGCTGGGAGGGTTGGGGGTGCCTCACGTGCCGCTCATGTGTGTAGCCAGGCACAGTGGAGCTGCTGTGGTCTCTTAGAATCATAGAATAAACAGATTGGAAAAGACCCACCGGATCATCGAGTCCAACCATTCCCATCAAACGCTAAATCATGTCCCTCAGCACCTTGTCCATCTGTCCCTTGAACCCCTCCAGGGAAGGTAACTCTACCCCCTCCCTGGGCAGCCTCTGCCAGTGCCCAATGACCCTTTCTGTGAAATATTTTTTCCTAATGTTCAGCCTAAACCTTCCCTGGTGGAGCTGGAGGCCATTCCCTCTTGTTCTGTCACTTGGGGACCTCACCCTTTGCCCTGCCGAAGTCGGACATGTGGGTCACCCTTGCTCTCCCCTCACTGACCTCGCCCGTCCTTTGCTGCCATGTGGCTCGCAGGTGTCTCTAGGCTCCCGATTCAGTTCCCAGTCGGAGACAGCTCGTGGGCTCAGACCTCCCACCACTCTCCTTCCTGTCTCCTTCCCAGGGGACCCCCCTGGGTTCTTCAGCCTTCCAAGAGGAACGTGCTGTGTCCGGCCTGCAAAGCCCCAGGTGGCCGAGGGCCAGCGTGCCCCTGCCTTGCCCTGGTGGCCTGGAGGGCAGCTTGGGTCTCCTGAGGGTCCCCTTGGCTGACATGGATTTTCTCAGCTTGGCCCTAGAATAGCTGCTTGTCTCCAGGGATAGGAGGAGAGTCCAGTGCCCTGGGCACACAATTTGTCCAGGGGCAGGGTGAAGCACGGCTGTGCAAAGGAGACCTCACACATCCCAGGGTCTTTGTCTGGGGTCTGCGTCCCCTCGAGCCATTGCAGGGGGACAGAGGGGCCACCAACCACCGTGGCCAGTGCCCACCATGAGAAATCCCTAGGCAAGAAAAGGGAAATGTTCCCCAAGAGCTCCGACTGGGACATTCCTGCCGGTGTGCTGCTCACAGGCTTTATTTCCTGTGACCTTCACGGTCTTATATAAAGGCCCCCTCCCCTCTTCACCTCCTTCTCCCTCCTGTTTCCCCTACATGGTCTCCAAATCCATCCCAAGGCAAATTGTGCTGATCTGCAGATGGCCAGCCCATGAGCGGCAAAATGGGACGAAGGTTACGGGCTTAACACCCTCCACGCATCCACCAGCAGCTAAAAATACAGCTCAGCAACTGTACGGGGGAATCAGAAGGAGCAGCTCAGCAGGGCACAGAGGGTGCAGCACCGTCCCCCTCGGCCCCTGGCCCCAGCCAAGGGGACAGGAGGAGAGGGAACGGCCTCAAGCCCTGCCAGGGGAGGTTCAGGATGGACATCAGGAAAAAATTTTCGTAGAAAGGGTCATTGGGCAGCCAAGGGTGACGTCTGCACCCGGGGCCCGTCCTGCAGGTCCCCGTGGACTCGAGGAGGGAGTGGGGACAGCCACGTTGTAAAGTGACACCGGGTCTCCCCTTGTTCGCACCCTGCATTGTGCCAAGTGGCTAGGTGGCATCGGAGAGGAGCCCTCACCTCGCTCCCCTTGGGGACCTGACCTCCTGGAGGGTCCCCAGCTCACACTGCCCCCAATCTCACACACTTTCTCCTGCAGTGACAGAAACAGTGTGGTCAGTAGGTCCAGGGAGGTTCTTCTCCCTCTGGACTCAGCACTGGTGAGACTGCTCCTTGAATCCTGTGTTCAGCTCTGGGCCCCTCACCACAAGAAGGATGTTGAGGCTCTGGAGTGAGTCCAGAGAAGAGCAATGAAGCTGGTGAAGGGGCTGGAGAACAGGCCTTCTGAGGAATGGCTGAGAGAGCTGGGGGTGTTTATCCTGGAGAAGAGGAGGCTGAGGGGAGACCTCATTGCTCTCTACAACTACCTGAAAGTGGGTCATAGAATCATAGAGTCACCAGGTTGGAAAAGACCCATCGGATCATCAAGTCCAGCCATTCCCATTAATCACTAAACCATGTCCCTCAGCACCTCGTCCACCTGTCCCTTAAACACCTCCAGGGAAAGTGAATCAACGCCCTCCCTTGGCAGCCTCTGACAGTGCCAAATCACCCTTTCCATGAAATATTTCATCCTGATGTCCAGTTTGACCCTCCCCTGGTGCTGCTTGAGGCCATTCCCTCTCGTCCTGTCCCTTGGGAGAAGAGCCCAGCTCCCTCCTCTCCACAACCTCCTTTCAGGTAGTTGTAGAGAGCAATGAGGTCTCCCCTCAGCCTCCTCTTCTCCTTTCCAACCCAGAGATTCTGTGATTCTCTGTGGATGCCACGGCTGGTTCATACCCAGGAAAAACCCTTGCCAAAAGGATAACAATGGCTTCCAGAGGCTGAACTAGACCTGGCTGTGGTGTTCCCTGCACGTGGCCATGTGGAAGGCCACAGAACTGAGACGGGTCCTCCGGGAGGAACAGCCCCCAGGGCAGGGCCCAGCTAGGAGGGACAGATGGGCACAGGTGGCCCTGCGAGGGACGCTCGACCCCTCCAGCAGAAATAGGAGCCTCGGGCCAGCGTGGGGCCAGCGATGCACGGCGCCCCAGGGATGGGTTTTCACACACCCCTTTCTCCTGCTCGGATCTCGGAAACCAGCAGAGGAGTTATCCAATGGCTCCTGCGAGTCCCACTCTCCCCTTGTGATCCTGGGGATGTGCTGGGATGTGCTGGGAAAGGGGCACAGCGCCCAAGGGATTACAATGCTCGGTGCTGCTGCCAGCCAGTGCTGGAAAAAGTAAATCGTGAGAGATTAGCACCTTGAGCCTGATGTTTGTGTAGCCAGGAAACCTTCCTAGGTGTGAGGCAGGGCCAGAGGAGCCCAAAGAGGGGCCATGTCCCTCACCCGGATTCAGGCCTGGGCACTCCATCCTTGCAACCCACCACATAGAATCATAGAACAACCAGGTTGGAAGGGACCCATCGGATCTTCTAGTCCAACCATTCCTATCAAACACTAAACCATGTCCCTCAGCACCTCATCCACCTGTCCCTTAAACACCCCCAGGGAAGGCAAATCAACCACCTCCCTGGGCAGCCTATTCCAATGCCCAATGACCCTCTGTGTGAAAAACCTCCTCCTAATCTCTAGTCTAAGTCTCCCCTGGTGGAGCTTGAGGCCATTCCCTCTTGTCCTGTCCCCTGGCACTTGGGAGAAGAGCCCAGCTCCCTCCTCTCCACAACCTCCCTTCAGGTAGTTGTAGAGAGTAATGAGGTCTCCTCTCAGCCTCCTCTTCTCCAGGCTAAACACTCCCAGCTTTCTCAGCCGCTCCTCATAGGTTCTGTTCTCCAGCCCCTTCACCAGCCTCGTCACTCATCTCTGGACTCTTTCCAGAGCCTCAACATCCTTCTTGTGGTGAGGGGCCCAGAATATGGCACTCAGCATCTCCTCCTTACTCTTCCCGTGCCTCAGTTTCCCGTTCTGTGCCATCCCGGCAGAGCCCGGTGCCTCTGCCAAGCCCTGCAGAGAGGAAGCACCCAATGTTTTCTCACCCTTGGGCAGGTCTGCTAGCCAAGTGGCCACTGTGGACAGGCAGGAACCCAGCTCTGGCACCAGTCTGGAGTCATCCAGGCCAACACCTTCACCAACTGGGAGAGGGAAGTGTCCCAAAGGAGCTCAACAAGCCCAGAGGACACAAGTATGAAAGTAAACAGGAACAGAATTGGCTCTCCAGCCCCTCACGTGCTTCAAAACCAAGGACAGCTAGTCACAGCATCTCATCCCAGAGGATTTATAATCCCGAGGCACCAGCACAAAGCAAATATCTCCCCGTTTTTTTGATGTAGAGCCCAGCAGGAGGGTAGGAAACAGCTTTGTCAGACTAACGAATCATAGAATCATAGAATCACCAGGTTGGAAAAGACGCAATGGATCATTGAGTCCAACCATTCCCATCAATCACTAACCCATGTCCCTCAGTACCTCGTCCACCCGTCCCTTAAACCCCTCCAGGGAATGTGACTCAACCCCCTCCCTGGGCAGCCTCTGAGAGTTCCCAATAACCCTTTCCATGATTTTTTTTTTCCTAGTGTTCAGCCTAAACCTTCCATGACAGAGCTTGAGGTCATTCCGTCTTGTCCTGTCCCCTGTCCCTTGGGAGAAGAACCCAGCTCCCTCCTCTCCACAACCTCCTTTCAGGTAGTTGGAGAGGAGATTTGAAGTCTAGCTGAAATTTTTTTTTATTTAATTTCTAAGAATAGTTGGCCAGAACCACATGATACTTTGATTAAGAAGGGTAAAGAACCCCTACTAGGATGCACCAAAGGGATTAAAACCAGGCTCAGAGGTTTCTAAATATAGAGATGGAAATGGGGAATCACTTCTGCAGGATGTTTTTTCCCCACACTGGACACCCACCCTAAAGATCAGGAGGGAAACCTGAACTCCAGGCTTGCTGAAGACACCAAGATCAGGTTGGTGGAAGGTAAACCAACCACCACGGCCTGACCAGAGGAGATCTGGATCCATAAGTGAGGGGACAGTGAGAAAATATCATGCATTTCAGCAGAGGGAGATGGCACATGTAAACCAAGGAACAATCACCACGGGAAGGATGTTGAGGCTCTGGAGCGAGTCCAGAGAAGAGCAACGAAGCTGGTGAAGGGGCTGGAGAACAGGCCTGATGAGGAACGGCTGAGAGAGCTGGGGGTGTTTATCCTGGAGAAGAGGAGGCTGAGGGGAGACCTCATTGCTCTCTGCAACTACCTGAGGGGAGGTTGTGGAGAGGAGGGAGCTGGGCTCTTCTCCCAAGTGACAGGCGACAGGACAAGAGGGAATCATAGAATCACAGAATCATAGAACAACCAGGTTGGAAGGGACCCATCAGATCTTCTAGTCCAACCATTCCTATCAAATGGCCTCAAGCTCCACCAGGGGAGGGTCAGGGTGGACATCAGGATGAAATATTTCATGGAAAAGGGCACTGGCAGAGGTTGCCAGTTGTTGTGCTGGTCCTGCCACCAGGCCTCTAGCGATGGGAGACTGCACCAACCCACCTTGGGGCTTTGCTGGTGGCCACAAAAGACATTGTCCCTGCACCCAGTGTGAATCTTCCAGGTTAAAGAGTCCCCATCCTTGTTCTTCCGTCATCCCAAGGGTTTCTGGTCAACAGGGCAAGACAGGAAGAGCCCTTGGACTTGTCAACCTCAATTCTAACACCTGATAAGCATTAGAACCAATAAGTTCATCAAATCCTTGGGAATGTCCAGGCAGGGACACTACGTGGCTGTGCCAGGCAGTGGTGCCCAGCTCTGGAGGGTCTCCCCTATCCCAATTCCATCGCACTGAGATGGGGCCGTGTGGCTCCAAGCCTGATTCCACGTATCCCCCGACTAGCGAGGAGGCAGGAAGGGTTGATTCAGGTACTCAGCTGGCACTGAGGCCGTGCTGCCAGTGCCAACACTCCAGCCTGGCTCAGGGTGCCCGGCCGGAGACTCCCTAGCCCCTCCAGCAGCCTCAGCCGGCACACGAGCTCGCTGGCTTCCTCGGGCTATCGCTTACGAGGGAGATGTCCCTGTGGGCTGAAAATAGCTCCACAGAGCCATGGCGAGACGCCAGGACGCGCTGCTATTCCTGCGGTGCTTGGGAAGGGCAATTCAGTGAGGGATTGGGTCACCCTTGCACCCACCGGCTCTCTGGTGAGGCTGCACCCCCAGTGGGCACAGCTCAGCAAATAGGGACAAAGGGGACAGGAGAGGAGGACAGGACAGTGAGCCCTGTCCTTGGGTGCAGCACAGCCCTCTGAGCCCCAGGCCTTCCCACAGGGACCCTTTGGAGCTCCTGTGCCACCTATGATGTGCCCAAGAGGTGTCCTACATAGGGGACCAAGGACGACTGGTGGGACAGGCGGTCACGGTGCAGCCAGCCTGCTGGGTTCTGTCAGCACTGGGAGAGCTGGGACACACACAGGGGCTGGGATCTCCTCCAGGAGACCAGGGGTGGGACAGGTGACCGAGATCTGTGTGTGGATGTGGCACCTCAAGCCCCTTGCCTCAATGTGGGCAGGGCAGCCAAGGTACAGAACTATAGAATCAGAGAATCAGAATCACAGAATCATAGAATCACCAGGTTAGAAAAGACCCATTGGATCATCGAGTCCAACCATTCCAGTGTGTCCATCGAGTCCAACCATTCCAACCAGTGTGGCCACCTCGGGAACCCAACTGGGTGCTGAGTGCCACCTCCTCACCTCACTCCCCATCACAGTGAATTGTAGAATCATAGAATCACCAGGTTGGAAGAGACCCACCGGATCATTGAGTCCGACCATTCCCATCAAACACTAAACCATGTCCCTCAGCACATCATCCACCCATCCCATAAACTCCTCCAGGGAAGGTGAATCAACCACCTCCCTGGGCAGCCTCTGCCAGTGCCCAATGACCCTTTCTGTGAAAATTTTTTTCCTAATGTCCTGCCTGAACCTCCCCTGGTGGAGCTTGAGGCCATTCCCTCTCATCCTGGCCCCTGTCCCTTGGGAGAAGAGCCCAGCTCCCTCCTCTCTACAACCTCCCTTCAGGTAGTTATAGAGAGCAATGAGGTCTCCCCTCAGCCTCCTCTTCTCCAGGATAAACACCCCCAGCTCTCTCAGCCATTCCTCATCAGGTCTGTTCTCCAGCCCCTTCACCATTTTGCTTGCTCTTCTCTGGACTCGCTCCAGAACCTCAACATCCTTCTTGTGCTGAGAGGCCCACAACTGAACACAGGATTCGAGTAGCTGTCTCACCAGATGTTCTAATCTCGGAGGTGGAGCCCACCCCATGTCAGAAGGTGACATGTCTTGGGTGGCAGAGCCCATCTCCAGCTGACGTGTGATGGGAACCATCCCAAGATGCCACAAGGACATGGTGACAGAGCCCATCCCAAGGCTGAAGCAGCGCGAGGGGCCCAAGAGATGACAGGCTGCACTTGCTGTCAGCAGGAGGGGTGTGTGCCAGCCCTGCAGAGCCCTCTGCACTTGCCGTAGGAGGGTGCCAGGTGACCAGGCCTCCCCCAGCTCCTCGTCTACCTTGGAGGAGGTGGCAGCCCAGCCCAGTCCCACTCAAAATCATGATGCTCGGGGAGCACACGTGGGCTCCCCAGGGAGAAGCAACTGAGCACATTGGTTGGGCAGCTGCCTCACCAGTGTCCCCGTGGCCTGTTCCTGGTGGCCACAGAGATTTGATGTAGCCATTTAGCCTGGAAGGGATGGCCAAGGGGTGAGTGCGGGGAGAAGGAGACCTCCCCTGGCAGGAGAAAGGACGGAGCAGTGGGTGAGCATCCTTGTCCTGAGCCATCACCCCACCCTGCCATGGGTGCTGGTCCCCACGGGGGCTCCCAGCCATGCCAAGGAGCTTTGCCAGCCCCGTGGGCCGCTTCAGCCTGGGTGCATTATTCTCTACAACTACCTGAAAGGAGGTTGTGGAGAGGAGGGAGCTGGGCTCTTCTCCCAAGTGACAGGGGACAGGACAAGAGGGAATGGCCTCAAGCTCCACCAGGGGAGATTTAGGCTGGACATTAGGAGGAATTTCTTCACAGAAAGGGTCATTGGGCATTGGAATAGGCTGCCCAGGGAGGTGGTTGAGTCACCTTCCCTGGAGGTGTTTAAGGGACGGGTGGATGAGGTCTTGAGGGACTTGGTTTAGTGTTTGATAGGAATGGTTGGACTAGAAGATCCGATGGGGCCCTTCCAACCTGGTTGTTCTATGATTCTATGATTCTATGACAAGGGCCCTTCCCACCCTTCTGGCGTTTGGGAGAAGTGACAGGGTCCCAGCAGCTGCAGGCATCACCGAACGTTTAGGAACGGTTGGACTCAATGATCTGGTGGGTCTCTTCCAACCTGATTGTTCTATGATTCTATGATTCCACAACCCTCTGGGACTGTGGCCCTGGCATCCTGACGGGATGGTGCCTGACCAGGAGCTCTGCATCCTCACAGCCGGCCCTGGGGATCCCCGGGGACCCAGCTGGTTTCCCCATCCAGGGACGTCATAGAATCATAGAACAACCAGGTTGGAAGGGACCCATCAGATCATCGAGTCCAACTGTTCCTATCAAACACTAACCCATGTCCCTCAGCAATTCATCCACCCATCCCTTAAACACCTCCAGGGAAGGTGAATCAACCCCCTCCCTGGGCAGCCTATTCCAGTGCCTAATGACCCTCTGTGTGAAAAACTTCCTCCTAATGTCTAACCTAAATCTCCCCTGGTGGAGCTTGAGGCCATTCCCTCTTGTCCTGTCCCCTGTCACTTGGGAGAAGAGCCCAGCTCCCTCCTCTCCATAACCTTTTTTCAGGTAGTTGTAGAGAGTAATGAGGTCTCCTCTCAGCCTCCTCTTCTCCAGGGTAAACACCCCCAACTCTCTCAGCCGTTCCTCATCAGGCCTGTTCTCCAGCCCCTTCACCAGCTTCGTTGCTCTTCTCTGGACTTGCTCCAGAGCCTCAACGTCCTTCTTGTGGTGATGTCACCTCTGGAGGGGGGAATCCACCTTTGCAGAGCCCTGTGTGTCCCTGTCCTGCCTCCCCAAGGGGACACCTCAACCACAAACCCAGCTGGGAGCAAGCAAACTCCAGCTGCATCCCTTCTACCGTGTCAGGCATTGACTGTCCATGTCTGCTCTCAGCCGTTAGCCACAGAAAAAAGCAGCTTTCCCCCCGAGATTCTGCAGGGATGGAGGTCAGGCTGGTTAACCTGGCCATGTCCATGCACTGGAGAAGCTACCCCGAACCCTGCCCTTGCCCCAAGGACCACAACCCTCCACAATGTGTTGTCGAGGCCTCCAGTTCCCCACTGGGCTCCTCGGGCCTTCTGCTCACCAGAGGAGGGTTGAATGGGAAGACAGGCCCAAAAATGGGGAGACAAACATCCCTCAAACTCCAGCTGCACCTCGAAGAAGCCTGGGTCTGAGAGGTCGGCTTGGGGCCAGAGGAAAAGCAAAACTCATCTTGTGAGCCCCACTAGTCCCCATGGAGCACAACCACAGGCAGGAGCTGTGCCACCACTTGCACCTTCTCACAAACCTAGAGAGCGAAGGCTAAATATGGGACCTCCCCCATCCCTCACCCCGAGGGGCAGGAGATACTGTGGGGTAGGACCTGGGGGGCTCCCCTTGGAGATGCCAGTGAGGCTGCAGATTCCGATGTGCCTCCCGGTCTTGGAGCCTCCACTGAGATGGGTGATTGATGGCTGCCCAGCGCTGTCCCCAGTCCCATGGCATCACCTCTCGCCAGGGGCTACAGCACGGATCTAGCAACCTCCGTGCTAGACTAAGCTGGGCCAGTGGTCACCCACTACGGCAACAAGCCCCCAGGGCCACCAGCTCAGTCCATAAATCATAGAATCACAGAATCGCTTGGTTGGAAAAGACCCGCTGGATCATTGACTCCAACCATTCCCATCAAGCACTAACCCATGTCCCTCAGCACCTCATCCTTTTAAATCCCTCCAGGGAAGGTGATTCAACCCCCTCCCTGGGCAGCCTCTGACAGTGACCAATGACCCTTTCCGTGAAAGACTTTTTTCCTAATGTTGAGCCTGAACCTCCCCTGGTGGAGCTTGAGGCCATTCCCTCTCATCCTGTCCCCTGTCACTTGGGAGAAGAGCCCAGCTCCCTCCTCTCTATAACATCCTTTCAGGTATTTGTAGAGAGCAATGAGGTCTCCTCTCAGCCTCCTCTTCTCCAGGACAAACACCCCCAGCTCTCTCAGACGTTCCTCTTGTTCTCCAGCCCCTTCACCATCTTGGTTGCTCTTCTCTGGACTCGCTCCAGAGCCTCAACATCCTTCTTGTGCTGAGGGGCCCATCCTGTCCATGCTGACACCAGCCAAGCTCATACAAGACTTTCCCATTCATCCCGTCTACAGATTGAGCCCCTACAGAGGTCACCCCACAGCCGGCGAGGGGCGTCGCTGGCCCCCAACCCCTTTTCTTGACAAGAATGGTCCAAGATGCCCTTAAAAGGCCAGAACTCGTCGGGGCTGGGGGTGCTGGAAGGCGGCAGCTGCGGTGCCCGCGCGCGGGGCCGTGGAGGCACAGGGCCCGGGGGGGGGCCGCGGGAGCGCAGTGTCCCCTTACACGGCTGTTTCCATACTTAGCTGCCCCCCTCCCGGCAGCCTGGCCATCGGAGCCCAGCCAGGCAGAGAACCAGCCCGAATTAACTCAAGGGCAAGCAAGGGTACCCGCAATGCCGCCCCAGCGGGACGCCCAGCTGGGGATGGGGTGCTCAGAGGGGACGGGATAGCTCAGGGAAGGGGGTCTGGGGGTGCTATCCCCACCTTGGGTGGGAAGGAGACCCCCAGGATAGGGACTCACCCCATCCTGGTCCCGATACGGGGTGTCCCAGCACACTGGTAGCACATACACCTCCCCCAAAGCCCTGTACAGCCCAAAACGAAGCCACCTCTGCACCTCGGGGACACTGGCTGCAGCACAGACCCTGTGGCCACCCTTGTTCTGTGGAGGGGGGACGCTGGCCTGCACCCCCATTGTGTGTCCCTGCAGCTTCTGGGGTGACTCTGTAGCCCCTGTTGGGGACGCGGGTGGCAGTGGCTCTGCTGCACCATCCTGCTCCTGCAACCCAGCCAGCCCTGGGGGTTCAGCTGCGCTCACCAGGCACCCCAGAACCCCCCTGCACCCACAGCTCTGACAGCACCTGCAGCCCCACGGGGACCCACGGCCCCGAGAGCACCCGCAGCCCCACTGAGCACCCACGGCCCCACAGGCACCTGCAGCCCCACGAGAACCCACAGCTGCACAGAGACCCACAGACCCATGGGGACTCATGGGGATCCATAACCCTGTGGAGACCCAAAGCTCCACTGAGCACCCATAGCCCTGTGGGTACCCAAAGCCCCCTGGGGACCCACAGACCCATAGGGACCCATGGGGACCCATAGCCCTGTGGGCACCCAAAGACCCCTGGGGACCCACAGACCCATGGAGACCCACGGAGACCCGTAGACCTGTGGGGACCCACTGCCCCACCGAGCACCCACAGCTCCATGGGGACCCAAAGCTCCCTGGAGACCTCCAGCCCCATGGGGACCCATAGCCCTATGGGGACTCACAGCCCCACCGAGCACCCACAGCCCCACTGGGGACTCACAGCCCCACCGAGCACCCACAGCCCCATGGGGACCCACAACCAGTGGGTACCCACAGCCCCACTGAGTACCCACAGCCCCATGGGGACTCAGAGCCCCACTGAGCACCCGCAACTCCACTGAGCACCCACAACTCCACTGAGCACCCACAGCTCCATGGGGACCCGCAGGCCCATGGCAAACCACAGCCCCCCAAGCACATGCAGCCCCACAGGCCCCGAAGCCCCACAGGGAGCCTGGAGAGTGGCTGTACCTGCAGTGCCGAGGAGCAGGAGCGAGGCCACACAGCAGCAGAGCAGGTTGAGGCCCTTCATGGTGGCTGCCAGGAGCTCCCTGCCGCTCGCTGCCTCTATTTATACGGTGGGCGTGGGGCAGGGCAGCTGCCGGCACAGATGCTGCCACCGCCACTTGCCCGCTCCCAGGGGGCCCTGGGGACGGGGCTTGGTGGCAGCGCTGCCGCTCCAGAAAGGCTTGTGGCAGAGACATGATAGAATCATAGAATCATAGAATCACCAGGTTGGAACAGACCCACTGGATCATCAAGTCCAACCATTCCCATCAATCACTAACCCATGTCCCTCGGCACCTCGTCCACCTGTCCCTTAAACCCCTCCAGGGAAGGTGGCTCTGGACGCCTCCTGTCATGGGGACCCTGGCATGGCACTGCCCACTTGGGGTCACCGTCCCCACCTCCGCATCCCACTGCCATGGTGGGAGGGTGTCCTGGAGCTCCTTCAGAGCCTCGGCAGCTCCGTTTGGGCAGGAGCAGGACTTCGTGGAGGAGGGGGAGACAAACGTCACGTCGCTGTGTTGTCCCCCATCTGTCCCTAAAGTTGGGTGGCCCCAGGCACCTCGTCCTGGGATGATTTTGGGGATGGTTGGGCCACTACTGGCCACCGTAGAATCATAGAACAACCGGGTTCGAAGGGACCCATTGGATCTTCTAGTCCAACCATTCCTACCAACGCTGCCTGTGCCATGTACCCCAAAGGCAAGGGGACACATCCCCTCTGTGCAGTGTCCCCAGCACCACACAGGTTCTATGGTGGCAGCAGGAGGTGCAGGGTCACCAGATTCCATTACCCTCACTGGCAGGGGACGGCCACCCCGCGCTGTCCCCAGAGCCTGGTTGTGGCAGAGGGCACGTCCTCAGCACTGAGGGAGCAACTCTGGGGAGCCCTGACCCAGCTTTTTCTTGGGACAAGGGCCAAACTGGGAGAAAAACAATGCCCACCCACCCCAAGCAGGGGGAGACCCTAACCCCAAGCTTGGGGGTGGCAGGGAACCAGACAGGGGCACTGCCAAAGGGCAATGAGAGAGACCCACGGCCGTGGGGGATGCTGAGGAGCAGGGTGTCCCCATAAAAAGCCATTGAATCATAGAACAACCAGGTTGGAAGGGACCCATCGGATCTTCTAGTCCAACCATTCCTATCTAACACTAAACCAAGTCCCTCAAGACCTCATCCACCTGTCCCTTAAACACCTCCAAGGAAGGGGAATCAACCACCTCCCTGGGCAGCCTATTCCAATGCCCAGTGACCCTTTCTGTGAAAACCTTCCTCCTAATCTCTAGCCTAAATCTCCCCTGGTGGAGCTTGAGGTCATTCCCTCTTGTCCTGTCCCTTGTCCCTTGGGAGAAGAGCCCAGCTCCCTCCTCTCCACAACCTCCCTTCAGGTAGTTGTAGAGAGTAACGAGTTCTCCTCTCAGCCTCCTCTTCTCCAGGCTAAACAACCCCAGCTTTCTCAGCCGCTCCTCATAGGTTGTTCTCCAGGTTTATCCAGGTTATCTGTTCACCAGGTTGGAAGAGACCCACGGGATCATCAGGTCCAACCATTCCCACCTGCCTCTAAACCACGTCCCTGATCAACCTCCTTTATCCTCCTGCCCACTGAGGGGCTCGTGCTCAGGGAGTGCAGGGTTGGGATGAGGGGGAAAGGTTTTCAGCTGGAAGAGGGGACATTGAGATGAGATCTTGGGGAAGAAATGTTTCCCTGTGAGGGTGGGGAGGTCATGGAACAGGTTGCTCCATCCCTGGAGGTGTTCCAGGCCAGCTCAGAGCCCCTGATCCAGCGGGAGGTGTCGCTGCCTGTGGCAGGGGTGGAACTGGATGGGCTTTAAGGTGCCTTCCAACCCAAACCCTTCCATGATTCTATGATTCGAAATGGGATTTAGGGAAGAGGAGTCACATCAGGGAGACAATGGGATGAGGGGCAAAACCAAAAACTCAAACTGTTCAACGATTCCATGATTCCCAAAGCTAACGGTGCTCCGCTGCCCACCCCTCACGCCAGCCCCGTTCCCGTCCCCCCCCACAGACATTAACGCTGGGACCGAGCTTCTAAAAAACCAAGTACAAACTTTATTTTGTTTCTTTACAAAGGCACGAGCCTCTTTTTTGTTTTTCTCCACTTTCTTAACAAAATAGAATAGCTTCTCGATCAACACAAAGACCTGAAAATCGTAAAAAAAAAAAAAACAAAAAAAAAAAAAACACCAAAAAAAAAAAAAAATAAAGGGAAAGGAACCGAGAAAGAGCTGCGGCTGGGGGGGAAAAACCTACCAAATACCACTGAGGCTCTACACACGACTGGCCTAAAACCCTACAGCCGGGTGGGGGGCGGCAGGGGCGAGGGGGAGGGGGGACATAGAAAGTGGGGACCCCCTTACCCTCCACGACAGACCCAAGCGACACAATCACAAAGTAGAAAAGCTCTTTGGAGCCGACGGACCCCGCAAACCGGTTTAAGTGCTTAAAGGAGGGATGGGAGCGGGAGGGGGCAGGGGGGGAGACAGGGATTGGGGTGTAAAATCAGCCCCCAAACCATCGTTCCCAGGCGGAGGAGGTGGGTGTTGGAAACTCTGAGGGGTGGCACGTGCCAGTTGTCAAACAGCATAATCCCAGAGTGTTTTTACGCTCCAAAAGGGTTTTCCCTGCCCCACGTGGGGTGCGGGAGCCAAGGTGAAGCTCCTTGTACCCTGAAGCCAGGGCTGCCCGTCCCGCACTGGCTGCCACGTCACTTGGCATCTCCCCTGCTGCCTAAAAACTAACATTTAATTCAGAACAAAACACAAAAGAGGAGGAAAAAAAAAAAATTACAAATTAAGATCCCAACTGAAGGCCTTATCCCAAGGGAAGGCCGAGGCTGCCATGGGCTTGTGGCAGGATTCCCGGTGGGTTGGCAGGTGTGGGGGCTGCTAAAAAGGGGTTGGGGGGTTGCGACCACCTCATCCCTCCCCCTCTGCCGTGCCCCGAGCCCCCCGATTCCCACTGTGGCCCCCTCGAGCCCTCGCCCGTCCCGTTCAGGAGCTGCAGGGTGACCTTTGCCTGCTTCTAGCGCTCTGCTTTACAGTATTGGAAAAAGGTCATAAAAGAGACCCAAATCGCGTTGTATTTTTTAAAAATTTCAGCATATTCTCTGACGTTCCCCCCCCTACCCCAGCCCCCCTCCCCGGCCGCCGGCCAGAGGGTGTCAGGGCAGCTCCCCATCCGCCGAGGGCTCTTCTTTGCTCTGGTCCATGGAGTCACTGTCGTTGCCCTCTGTGTCGGAGGCAGTGTCGGAGGCGGACGGCTCGGGGCAGGCACGGGCCGGTGTCACGATGACGGCACGTCTCTGCTCCTCTTCCTGCAGCTGCTTCTCCTGCGTCCCCTCAATGTGCTGGATCGCCTGCCAAGGGCAACCACCACCCATCAGGAATCACGGAATCACCAGGTTGGAAAAGACCCACCAGATCATTGAGTCCAACCATTCCCAACAATCACTAAACCACGTCCCTTAGCACCTCGTCCACCCGTCCCTTAAACTCCTCCAAGGAAGGTGACTCAACATCCTCCTTGGGCAACCTCTGCCAGTGCCCAGTGACCTTTTCCATGAAATATTTCATCCTGATGTCCACCCTGACCCTCCCCTGGTGGAGCCTGAGGCCATTTGATAGGAATGGTTGGACTAGAAGATCCGATGGGTCCCTTCCAACCTGGTTGTTCTATGATTCTGTGATTCTATGATTCCCTCTTGTCCTGTCGCCTGTCACTTGGGAGAAGAGCCCAGCTCCCTCCTCTCCACAACCTCCCCTCAGGTAGCTGGAGAGAGCAATGAGGTCTCCCCTCAGCTTCCTCTTCTCCAGGATAAACAGCCCCAGCTCTCTCAGCCGTTCCTCATCAGGCCTGTTCTCCAGTCCCTTCACCAGCTTCGTTGCTCTTCTCTGGACTCGCTCCAGAGCCTCAACATCCTTCCCGTGGTGATTGTTCCTTGGTTTACATGTGCCATCTCCCTCTGCTGAAATGCATGATATTTTCTCACTGTCCCCTCACTTATGGATCCAGATCTCCTCTGGTCAGGCCGTGGTGGTTCGTTTACCTTCCACCAACCTGATCTTGGTGTCTTCAGCAAGTCTGGAGTTCAGGTTTCCCTCCTGATCTTTAGGGTGGGTGTCTAGTGCGGGGAAAAAACATCCTGCAGAAGTGATTCCCCATTTCCATCTCTATATTTAAAAACCTCTGAGCCTGGTTTTAATCCCTTTGGTGCATCCTAGTAGGGGTTCTTTACCCTTTCAGGTAGTTGTAGAATGCAATGAGGTCTCCCCTCAGCCTCCTCTTCTCCGGGATAAACACCTCCAGCATCATATCCCCCAGCTCCGATGCGCTCAGTGGGGTTTGGTACCCACCAAAGGCACCACCATGTGTCTCCCCCGTCCCCTCAGAGCTCTCATTACCTGAACGATGGTGTCCAGGTTTTGCCGGGATGTGGAGACCGTGTTGATGACGGAGGATGGGCCCATGGTGACCACAGTGACGTGATGGGAGGGAGGTGGCGCTGGAACGATCACGGTGGGGTGGTGGGTGGGCGCTGGGGGAGCATGTGATGGCAGGAGCTGGGGAGAGAAGCAGAAAACATCCCCCCTTGAGGTCAGCAGGGACCCGGGCAGGGCAGCAATGGGGAGAGCATCCCACATGCTCCGAGAGCCTGGAAAAGCTGACGTAGCAGCTCAGCTGCTCCAGTTCAGCCATCGCTTATGGACACGAGAAGATGCCAGTGGAAAGAGGGGAAATTGAGACGAAATCTTAGGAAATAAAAGGTTTTCTCTGAGGGTGGGTTGCCCAGGTTGCCCAGAGCACTGGTGGTTGCTCCATGCCTGGAGGGTTTCAAGGCCAGGTTGGATGGGGCTTGGAGCCCCTGATTGGAACAGGTTGCTCCATCCCTGGAGGTGTTCCAGGCCAGCTTGGAGCCCCTGATTCAGTGGGAGGTGTCCCTGCCCATGGCAGAGGACAGAACTGGATGGGCTTTGAGGTCCCTTCCAACCCAAACCATTCCATGATTCTACAAAAGCTGCCATCTTCTTAGCTTTGGGAGAGCAGAACATGAAGGATTCCTCGCATCTCAAGGCGGGAAAAGATTAAGGCATTCAAGCCGAGAGAGGCAATTCCCAGTCCTCCCATCACCTGCAGAACCGCCGCACCCCTCGGGGATCCCTGCCGCAACAGCGGATGGGAAAATCCGCCCTAGCAGGAGGCTAAGGAGAGTTCACCTAAAAATAGGTTGAACTTCCCCAGGAGGCGGCCAGCAGGGATCCTGCGGGGAAGCAGCTCGGCACAAGCCAAAGCAGGGAGGAAGCCGGTTTGTCTCCCTCCCTTTGAAGCTCCCCAGGCTGGTGTCCCCCAGGCTGAGCTCGAGGGCAGCAGCGAGCAAGGACTGGGAGCCAGCATCGAGCCAGGACTGCGCTGGCCTCCCTGCTGCGCCGGTGCGAGGCTCCCCCCACCGTCAGCAAACCCCAACTGTGCCGGGGAAAAAGGCTGCAGGCTCTCATCCCCACAGGCCTGCTCCATCTGCCCAGCAGCACCACCTGCTCCCACTTCCCAGCCTGCTGGGTGGTAGGGAATGGTTTGGAGGTCCCCAGAACTCAGCGGGAGGGAGAGATGAGCCTGCAGAGATGGGGTTGGCCTCCATGACACTCCAGCACGGGGAACGCGACCTGCATCAGCTGCTGACAGCGGGGCTGTCGTGACTGCTGCCATCACCGCGATGGATTCCGATACATCACCCAGGGATGAGGAATCGTGTCTGGTGAGAGCTGGAGCAGGACCACAGCTCACCAGAGCCACTCTTCACCCATGCCCAGTGCGCAGCGGGGAGGAATATGGTGCCTGGAGGGATGAGGCAGGGGCTGCTGCATCCAGTGGCTCCCGGCACAGCCTTGGAAAGCCCCCGGCTCGCTAGCGTGAAGCTAAACCCCTGTTCACCAGAAAACAACCTCCCCTGTACAAGGCCCAGGGCACTGGGGAACGGAGCCACTTGGAAGTTGCCCCAGCGCAGTCTAAGCCATGATCACCCACATGAAACAGAGAGGGCAGCCCCTCTGAGCATGGGGAGAGATGTACACCAACCCCTTTCCAATTTCCCGAGGGTGAGAGCTTTGCTGGGACACCACTGTCCCTCCCAGCCAGCCCTAAAGGACAGGAGGTGCAAAACCTATCACTGAACCACACCAACTCCCATGTTTCACTGCCCACACGCCCCTGGAGGCCCATGGGATGTCCCCACGGGCTGCGGCAGCATCTGCAGACTCACCTGGGTTCGGATCTGCTGCTCACGCTCGAGCTTCTCCTGGTGCAGCAGCCTCACCTGCTCCTGCTGCTGCTGGAGCTGCACTTGCTGAGCAATCACCTTCAGCTTCTCGGGGTACATGTGGGCCTCCAAAGAGCGAACCTGGGGGCCAAGAGAGCCCTGACGTCAGAGGGGAGCCCAGCCCACTCCCAGCACGGCACACCCCGATCCCTGACGGGCAGGGTCACTGTGGGGGACACACAGTGGAGCCGGGAACACAGCCAAGCGTGGAGCACGGTGGCCAGAGCAGATGGCCCGTGACACCACAGCAGAACCGGTGTCCCTGGGGCACTCTAGCACAGAGAGCTCGCCTCTGTGTGGCTGCCACGGTGACACAGCCAGATCCGGCCCCGCGTGTCAGAGAATCACAGAATCACCAGGTTGGAAAGGACCCACTGGATCACTGAATCCAACCATTCCCATCAATCACTAAACTGTGACCTCACCTGCTCCTCCAGCATCATGCGGACCGAGCGCTCCTTGTCCAGCTGCTGCCGGAGCTCGATCATCTCCCGCCGCAGATCCTCAGCCTTCTCGTCCTCCCAGATATCCGGAGAGCCAATCCCCTCGTCTTTGTCCTCGGCTCGTCGCCGTTTCGGGGAGGAACCGCTGAACTCCTGCCATAGGAACATGGTGTCAGGGTACAGGGACCGACTCCGACGCTCTCCCCTCCACCTGGACCACCACCCCGGGGGGGGTGCCACCCCCGTGACCACCCCCCAACATAACTCGCTGCAGGAATGGAGCTCCCCAGGGACATGGGCAGCACGAGGGTCCACGCTTGGGGATGGAAGGGCTCCTGCATCCTGCACACACCCACCCTCTAGGCCTTCGACCTCCCCAGCCTTGTGCAAACCTGCTTCTCACACTGTGACACTGGGCCAGCCTCAAGCCAGAGGTGCCACCAGGTCATATCTCGATAAGTCAAATGGAAAACAGGAATCCAGCCCTTCACCCCCTGCCAGGTAGGTGATGCTGAACCAGGCTCCCCAGCCCAGCCAGGAGGGTGCAAAACATCTCCACCCGTTGGCTTATTTGGACTGAGGGTCTCGCCATCACCCCAAGGAACAGTGATAACAACCCCTTCCCAGCCAGCTAGGACCATCCCATCCCATCCCTTCTCCTTGGGTCCCTAGGGGGTGCAGACAGGCACTACCTGGATGAACCGCTTGAGCTGGGTGTTCTGCTGCAGTAGCCGAGTCTTCTCCTGCTCCAGGGAGAAGATGTACTCAGCCGTCTGCTGAAGGATGGCTGCCTGTGGGAGAGCCAGGAGGGCACACTGAGACTGGAGAGATGTCCGCAACCCCCTGAGCTGCGCTCTTGCCAAGCTCCCTCCCTGCCTCAGAAGCAGCAGCGCAGCTACTTGCCCAGCCCCAGCGTCTCCATCTAGGATCTGCTTCACCTGAGGTCTCCCCTGGGACTCCCACCATGGTTAACCACCAGTGTGGCCACCTCGGGAACCCAACCGGGTGCTGAGTGCCACCTCCTCACCTCACTCCCCATCACAGTGAATCATAGAACCATAGAATCACCAGGTTGGAAGAGACCCACTGGATCATCGAGTCCAACCATTCCCATCAAACACTAAACCATGTCCCTCAGCACATTGTCCACCCACACCTTAAACACCTCCAGGGAAGGTGAATCAACCACCTCCCTGGGCAGCCTCTGACAGTGCCCATTCACACTTTCCGTGAAATATTTTTTCTACTGTCCAGCCTGAACCTGCCCTGGTGGAGCCTGAGGCCATTCCCTCTCATCCTGTCCCTTGGGAGAAGAGCCCAGCTCCCTCCTCTCCACAACCTCCTCTCATGTAGTTGCAGAGAGCAATGAGGTCTCCCCTCAGCCTCCTCTTCTCCAGGATAAACACCCCCAGCTCTCTCAGACGCTCCTCATAAGGCCTCTTCTCCAGCCCCTTCACCAGCTTCATGGCTCTTCTCTGGACTCACTCCAGAGCCTCAACATCCTTCTTGTGTTGAGGGGCCCAGAACTGAACATAGGATTCGAGAAGCAGTCTCACCAGTGCTGAGTACAGAGGGAGAAAAACCTCCCTGGACCTGCTGGTCACACCGTTTCTGATACAAGCCAAGATGCCACTGGCTTTCTTGGCCACCTGGTCACACTGCTGGCTCATGTTCACTCAGCTATCGACCAACACCCCCAGGTCTTTCTCCTCCAGGCAGCTTTCCAGCCAGGCTTCTCCCAGTTTGTAGCTCTGCTTGGGGTTGTTGTGCCCCAAGTGGGGCACCTGCTCCCAGGATGCTCTCACACCTACCCAGCCTGCTCCAAGTTTGCAACACACACTCACTCCCACCAAGGAATGGTCCTAAGGAAAGGCCTCCATCAGTGAATTAACACCTGCAAATATCCCAAATAACTCCCTCAGCTCCATCCTGCCACTGCTAAAAACCACCACGTGCAGGACCAGCGCCTGCATCTCGCATCACCGTGTACCTGGTGACACCCTGCTCACCTTGCTGAGCTTCTCCCCGTCCGTGTGTGGGATGAGGGTTTTCAGCGACTGGAAGCCAGCATTGATGCTCTGCATCCGCCGTCTCTCATTGCTGTTGGCGATTTCCCTGCGTATCCGCCGCTCCTGGTCCCGCTGGGTCTCTGGGGTCAACGGGATGTTGGCCAAGCTGCGAGAGAGGCACAAGGTTAGGGAGAAGGGGCCTGCACTCCCGCCACTGTCTCAACCCCACCACATCCCCCCTTGCGCCGCAATGATGATGCCAAGACACCAAAGGGATGGGAAACATGGAGGGCACGACGGCTGCGATGCTGGTGAGCGTGGAAGCAGATTGGTAGGTTTCTCCAGCCCTGTATTCAACGCTCCAGGGGATGCATTGACCTCATTGCTCTCTGCAACTACCTGAAAGGAGGTTGTGGAGAGGAGGGAGCTGGGCTCTTCTCCCAAGGGACAGGACGAGAGGGAATGGCCTCAAGCTCTGCCAGGGGAGGGTCAGGCTGAACATTATAAAAAAAAAAAAATTCATGGAAAGGGTCATCGGGCAGTGGTAGAGGCTGCCCAGGGAGGGGGTTGAGTCACCTTCCTTGGACGGGTTTAAGGGACGAGTGGACGAGATGCTGAGGGACATGGTTTAGTGATTGACAGGAATGGTTGGACTCAGTGATCCGGCGGGTCTGTTCCAACCTGGTGATTCTAAGATTCTATGAACAGTGGTCCTTCTGTACCCACCCAGGTCCCCTGAGCTCAGCCACTGGGTTGCCCAACACTACTGCCAACTTAGGGCGAGAGGAGCCAAGGGGAAGGTAGGGAGGGACCCCTGGGCCAGCACAGGAGGCTGCAGGCCAGCCGGTTGGGTCCCTGCAGGGCCGGCCGGCGTGTGTGGCCCCGGGAAGGCGGCTCCCTCCCTCCCACCCTGCTGATGGCTTCCAGATGACAGCTCCCAGCAGAGAAGCCCCCGTCCCACCCCAAGCCACAGCTCCTGCCTGCTTCCTGCCGCCGCCCCCCACGCCCTCGCCCCGCAGATGGGCCGGGAAATGCCTCTCTGAGCCTGCGATGCCACCAGCAGCAAGCAGGGACGGTGGTGGGAAGGGCCAAGGCAAACATCCATGAGTCCAGGGCAGCAGCTCCATGAGCAAATCCCACCGCTGTGGGGTCCAGTTGCTTCACCCACGCTCTGCTTTGCCCCCAAGAGCTCCGGGAGCAAGGAATCCGAACCCCAACAAGGGTTTTGGATTGCGGGGACAGCGGCCAACATGGACAATTCATAAGCCGAGTGGCAGGGCGATAGGTGGCTGTTACACCAAACCTAGGTGGCCAGTAGCCAGTGGCTGCCTCTGCCAGAAACAGCTTGCTCCCCAGCGCACACAGACACCCAGCACCCAGGGGATGCACGTCAGCCTGTCAGCAGCGCCAGGGACACCGCGCGGCATCAAAGACTAAACACAAGGGCCAGGCTGCTGGCGTGAGGCAAGATAAGACGGGTTTCAGCCTCCCACCCAAGGTGCCAGAAGGCTCTGGGATGGGAGACGGGACTGTCCCACCCAGCACCTCCTGAGACCAGGCTGGAAAGGCAAAGCCCAGCGTCCTGCCATCCCCGTGGCGCCAGGGAGGAACTGTGGAGGTTTGAGAGTCCGGAGGTGAAAGCAGCAAACCAAGCCCTGCAGCAACAGCCACGTGCCCAGGCAGCACCCGGAGCCTCCCACAGCTCCTCCAAGATATACAGGGTGGGGAAGGAGCCTGGTACGTCCTAGAGGGGCAGGGAAGGAGCCCAGCTCAGTCCAAGGTGACGAGGAGCAATCCTAGCTCAGCCTAGGGTGACAGGGAAGGAGCCCTGCACGTCCTGCAGGGGCAGGGAATGAGCCCAATTCAGTCCAAGGGGATGAGGAGTGAACCCAGCTCAGACCAAGGGGATGAGGAGTGAATCCAGCTCAGTCCATCCAGGGTGACAGGGAAGGAGCCCAGCTCGGTCCAAGGGGACGAGGAGCGACCCCAGCTCGGTCCAAGGGGACGAGGAGCGACCCCAGCTCGGTCCAAGGGCAACAGGGAAGGAGCCCAGCACGTCCTGGAGGGGCAGGGAAGGAGCCCAGTTCGGTCCAAGGGGATGAGGAGCGACCCCAGCTCGGTCCAAGGGCAACAGGGAAGGAGCCCAGCACGTCCTGGAGGGGCAGGGAATGAGCCCAGCTCAGACCAAGGGGATGAGGAGTGAACCCAGCTCAGTCCATCCAGGGCGAGAGGGAAGGAGCCCAGCTCAGTCCAAGGGGATGAGGAGCGACCCCGGCTCGGCCCAAGGGGACGAGGAGCGACCCCGGCTCGGCCCAAGGGGACGAGGAGCGACCCCGGCTCATCCTAGAAGGATGGGAGGATGCTTGTCCCTGCCACCAAAGCAGTATCCCAGCGCAGGCTGGTGCTGGGTGCCAAGCACCTGCTGTGCTGGATGTGTCCCGTGCAGATCCCAGCGTGAGCCAAGGGCTTTACCCCGACTCGTGGGAAGTAGCCACTTGCTGCATGAAGCAAGACCTGCTGGCAGCAGGATGGTGGCACAGGGCTTCTCTCTGCTGGCAGCCATCCTCCATCTCCCTTGTCCTGCAAAAACCAGCCCCAGGAGTCTCTCCCCCGGCACAGCGATGGCCGGTTGGGGCAGGGAGGTGGTCGGAGCGCCACTCCGAGATGTCCAGCTACCCACACCCCATGGCTGCGTAAAGGGTATGGGATGGAGAGGCCCAGGATTGGGCAGCGAGGAAGTGGTTTCTTAAATACCGGGGAAGGAGGAAGAGCCTGCTTCCTCGCCGGCAGACCTCCCGCAACCTGCCCCAGCTGCTCTTCCTGGGAAGAGACCGGAGAAGTGACAGCTACATACAGAAAAGGAAAAAAAAAAACATGGATTCAGAAGCCAGCCTGGCACCCAGGACCACAGCACAGAGGCGGAGGAGCAGATGACACCCACTGGAGCCCTGGCACAGGGTAGAAGGCCCTGGGGTGTCCCCAGTGCTCTGATTTGGGTCAGGTGAGCAGACTTTGGTCCATCCTGCCCCACCAGTGTGGCACCTGCCAGCACAGCCCAGTGGGGACATCACACTCGCCCCGACCTGGAGAGACACGTTGGGGTGTTGGAGGCGCCTGGTGAGGAGGCTGGGGGCTCGGTGAGCAGGGGCTGTTCTGCCTGCTCGTGTCCACTGCTGCCCACGAGTGCTGCGGTTTGCACTGGATGGCATGGGGTGCATGGCTGCGCAAGCAGGACGTCCCCAAACTCTCAGGTGGAGTGTCCCAAGCTCCTTGAGGTCACAGCCAGGATGTCTCTGAGCTTGCAAGCAGGGTGTCCCCAAGCTTGCTAAGCTTGTACAAAAGGTATCCCTGAGCTCACAGGAAGGGTAGCCTCAAGTCTGCAGGCAGGGCAACCCCCAGCTCCGGGATGTGTCCCCCAGCTCCTGGAGCTCCATGGCGAGGTGTCCCCCAGCTCCTGGAGCTCAATGGTGAGGTGTCCCCCAGCTCCTGGCAGTGCAACCCTGAGCTCAGGGCACTGGAAGGGCCATGAGGCTCCCCCAGAGCTCTGCCCCACACCTGAGGTGAGTGTGGGGCCATGCAACCTCCCAGCCCTGGAGTCCTGTTTCCCTGCTCCCAGTGCTTCCCCTCCCTCCACCTGCAGCAACTACCACGGGGGACCCCAGCAAAGCTGCCCCACTGCATGGCTTCCTGCCCCACAGCCACGTCCTGTGGCGCACTCAGGTGTGGGGACACCCTGAGCATCACTGGGATGTAGCTCCCTTGCCCCCATCACAAGTGGGATGCAGCCTCCCCGCTAAGCATCACTAGGATACAGCACATGTGTGTGTGTCCGAAGCATCACTGCGATACTGCACGTCGGCACTGTCCCCCCACAAGCATCACTAGGATGCTGCCCCCTCCTCAAGTATCACGGGGATGCAGCCCACCCCCCCTCCAAGCCTGAGCTAATGGGGCAGGGCTGTGCCCATCACCACCACTCCGAGCCCCAGAACACCCACCAGGATGCAGTCCCCTCCTCCGCAAGCATCACAGGGATGCAGTTACCCCCTCACAAGCTGAACCAGTGGGGTAGGGCTGTGGGCCCTGCACTGGGATGCAGCCCCCTTCACATACCCTACACCCCCCCCAGCATCATTAAGATACAGCCCTTCACTACCCCCAGCATCACTGGGATGCAGCAGCCCCCCACCCCCTCAAGCTTTACCAGGATGAAGCCCCCTCCTTCCTTGAGCTTTACCAGGATACAGCCCCCCCTGCCCTCCTTTGAGCTTTACCGGAATGCAGCTCCCTCTCCATGAGCATAACTGGGGTACGGATCCCCCATTCCCTGAGCACCACTGGGATGCAGCCCCCACTGTCCATAAGCTTTAGTGGGATACAACCCCCCCTTGTCCACAAGCTTTACTGGGATGCAGCCCCCACTGTCCATAAGCTTTACTGGGATGCAGCCCCCACTGTCCATAAGCTTTACTGGGATGCAGCCCCCACTGTCCATAAGCTTTACTGGGATGCAGCCCCCACTGTCCATAAGCTTTACTGGGATGCAGCCCCCCCTGTCCATAAGCTTTACTGGGATGCAGCCCTCACTGTCCATAAGCTTTACTGGGATGCAGCCCCCCCATCCATAAGCTTTACTGGGATGCAGCCCCCACTGTCCATAAGCTTTACTGGGATGCAGCCCCTCCTCCTCCAGCTTTACCGGGATACAGCCCCCACCCCTCCCCGAGCTTAAGTGGGGTACAGCCCGCCCCTCTCCAGGCATCACTGGGATGCAGCCCCCACTGTCCATAAGCTTTACTGGGATGCAGCCCCCCCATCCATAAGCTTTACCAGGATGCAGCCCCCACTGTCCATAAGCTTTACTGGGATGCAGCTCCCCCCTCCCCAGGCATCACTGGGATACAGCCCCTCCTCCTCCTCCAGCTTTACCAGGATACAGCCCCCACCCCTCCCCGAGCTTAAGTGGGGTACAGCCCCCCCCCGGGCATCACTGGGATGCAGTCCCCCCTGTCCATAAGCTTTGCTGGGAAGAAGCCCCCCCGTCCATAAGCTTTACAGGGACGCAACCCCCACTGTCCATAAGTTTTACTGGGATGCAACCCCCACTGTCCATAAGCTTTAATGGGATGCAGCCCCCCCGTCCATAAGCTTTACTGGGATGCAGCCCCCCCCGTCCATAAGCTTTACCGGGATGCAGCCCCTGCTTCCCTGAGCATCACTGGGATGCAGTCCCCCCCGTCCATAAGCTTTGTGGGGTTGCAGCTTTCCTGGGGTACAGCCCCACCCTCCCCAAGCTTTACTAGGATGCAATCCCCCCCCCCCCCCCCCCCAGCAGATCCACTGGCTCAGATCCGTGCCCCCCCACGAGCGGGTCAGACCCCGGGGATTGGGGTGAGGAGGGGGTTTCCCCGCGCCCCCCGACCCCGTCCGTTCCTGGGGGAGGGGGGGGGGGGGGGGTCCCGTTCTCTTTGTACCCCCCCCAACCCCAATCCCTCCCTCCGTGTCCTACATGTCCCGGCAGCCCCGCCGCGACCCGCCTCCTCCGGGCGGGCTGCACAGTCACGGCCAGGCCCGGCAGTAAACACGCTCGCACGCCCCCCCCCCCGCGGGATCCCCCCCTCTTCCCTCACACCCCCCTCCCCACCGTGTCCCCCCCCTGGGCCCTGTTCCCCGCTCGGGGCTCCCCAGCAGCCCCCAAACGGCTCCCCCCCCCCCACCCCTCCCTCCACCTCCCTCCTCCC